>PVKP010020988.1:0-39874 GCA_004027715.1 Plecturocebus donacophilus
TGCTACCAGTTTCTTCTTCTGCTATCTATGTCCCAGAATGATGCTCGCCAAATGTCAGTCTGATCTCTCCTTTATAAGGTGACTCTTTGGATATACGGGGGTCAGGGAGCTGCTTGAGGAGACAGTCTGTCCTTTATAAGAGCTCAAGTGCTGAGTTGTGAGCTCCGTTGTCCATTCAGAGCTGCTGGGCAGGTACGTTGAAGTCTGCTGCAGCAGAACTCATATACCCCTTTTTTTCCCCCCAAGTGTTCTGTCTTGGGGAGTTAGGGCTTTATTTATGAGTTTCCGGTGTGCTGCTGCCTTTTGTTTTCTTTTCAGTGCTGCCCTGCCCAGCAAGGAGGCAGCTCAGTCCCTGTCTGCCTGCAGAGGCTTTGCTGAGCTGCTGTGGGCTCCACCCAGCTGCCGTGTGAACTTCCCAGCAATCCTGTTTATGTAGGTGTAATTAGATCTGCCTCGGCAATAGTGGCCCGCCTCCATAATGGCGGGCTGCCTCTGCAATGGCGGACTACCTCTGTAGTGGTGGAGTGCCCGTAATGGCGGACGCCCCTCCCCCACAGAACTGGACCGTCCCGGGTTCAGCTGTGCCCGCTGCAAAACTCTGAACCAAGAGCATTTCCAATTGCTGTTTTAGCCGAGCCTGATCACCTGGCTCGCTGTCTCAGAGCCTTTTTTTAGTTGAAGGGTCGACTCCCAGGTGTTCCAGTCGTCTGTTGAAAAGGCGCCGGGATCTGTGTGATTTCCCCTGCAGGGACACACTGCGCAGGCTGAAACAGCGGCGCTGTGATTTGTAGCGCTTTTTTGCCTGGGAATCTCCTGGGCTGGCTCCCTGATTCAGTCCCCTTTTTAATCTGCCTTCCTGTAGCTCCACTCGCCAGTTAAAAGTGCACACAGACCAGTGGATTTTGTGCGGAGAACCGCCGCTCCGGGGTGCCGGCAAAGCAACCGCGCCGGCCGAAACAGCCGCACTGGCGACCCGTGGGGCTGCTCCACCTGGGGATCTCCTGGTCTGGGGGCAACAAAAATCCGTCTGGAAATGCAGCGTCCACTCACCCTCTGCACTTTCACTGGGAGCTGCAATCCCGAGCTGCTCCTATGCGGCCATCTTGGATCTCTCCTCCAACTTTTTAAATTTTTAAAAATTGTACTTTAAGTTCTGGGGTACATATGCAGATCTTGCAGGATTGTTACATAGGTACACACATGCCATGGTGGTTTGCTGTCTCCATCCCCCTGTCACGTACATCAAGGATTTCTCCCAGTGTTACCCCTCCCCTACCTCCCCAACCCTCTGTTGTCCCTCCCCAGCCCCCCAAACCCCAACAGACCCCAGCATGCGATGTGCCCCTCTCTGTGCCCATGTGTTTTCATTGTTCAGCACCCGTCTGTGAGTAAGAAAATGCGGTGTTTGGTTTTCTGTTCGTGTGTCAGTTTGCTGAGAATGATGGTTTCCAGATTCATTGATGTCCTTACAAATGACACTAACTCAACACTTTTTATGACTGCATAGTATTCCATGGTGTATATGTGCCACATTTTCTTTGTCCAGTCTATCATGGATGGGCATTTGGATTGGTTTCAGGTCTTTGCTATTGTAAACAGTGCCACAATGAACATACATGTGTGTGTGTGTCTTTATAATAGAACAATTTATAACCCTTTGGGTATATACCCAGTAATGGGATTGCTGGGTCAAATGGAATTTCTATTTCTAGATCCTTGAGGAATCGCTACACTGTCTTCCACAGTGGTTGAACTAATTTACACACCCAACAGTGTAAAAGTGTTCCTGTTTCTCCACATTCTCTCCAGCATCTGTTGTCTCTAGATTTTTTAATGATCACCATCCTAACTGGCATGACATGGTATCTCAATGTGGTTTTGATTTGCATTTCTCTAATGACCAGTGATGATGAGCATTTTTTCATATGTTTGTTGGCCTCGTAAATGTCTTATTTTGAAAAGTGTCTGTTCATATCCTTTGCCCGCTTTTGAATGGGTTTGTTTTTTTCCTTGTAAATCTGCTTTAGTTCTTTTTAGATTCTAGATATTAGCCCTTTGTCAGATGGGTAGATTGCAAAAATTTTTTCCCATTCTTTTGGTTGCTGGTTCACGCTAATGATTGTTTCTTTTGCTGTGCAGAAACTCTTAAGCTTAATTAGATCCCATTTGTCTAATTTGACTTTTGTTGCCATTGCTTTTGGTGTTTTAGTCATGAAGTCCTTGCCTGTGCCTACGTCCTGAAGGGTATTGCCTAGGTTTACTTCTAGGGTTTTTATGGTGTTAGGTCTTGTGTTTAAATCTTTAATCCATCTGGAGTTAATTTTTGTATAAGGTATAAAGGATGGGTCCAGTTTCAACTTTCTGCACATGGTTAGCCAGTTTTCCCAACACCATTTATTAAACAGGAAATCCATTCTGCATTGCTTGTTTTTGTCAGGCTTGTTAAACATCAGATGGTTATAGGTGTGTGGCATTACTTCTGAGGCTCTGTTCTGTTCCATTGGTCTATGTCTCTGTTTTGGTACCAGTACCATGCTGTTTTGATTACTGTAGCCTTGTAGTATAGTTTGAAGTCAGGTAGCATGATACCTCCAGCTTTCTTCTTTTTGCTTAGGATTGTGTTGGCTATGCGGGCTTTCTTTTAGTTCCATATGAAGTTTAAAGTGGGTTTTTCTAGTTATGTGAAGAAGGTCGATGGTAGCTTGATGGGGATAGTGTTGAATCTGTCAGTTACTTTGGGCAGTATTCATGATACTGATCCTTTCTAACCATGAGCATGGGATATTTTCATGATATTGTTCATTTTCACAATATTGATCCCTTCTAACATGAGTATGGGATGTTTTTCCATTTATGTCCTCTCTTATTTACTTGAGAAGTGGTTCGTAGTTCTACTTGAAGAGGTCTTTTACATCTTTTGTTAGTTGTATTCCTAGGTATCTTATTCTCTTCGTAACAATTGTGAATGGAAGTTCACTCATGATTTGCCTGTTTGTCTGTTATTGGTATATAGGAATGCTTGTGATTTCTGCACATTGATTTTATATCCTGAGACTTTGCTGAAGTTGCTTATCATTTTAAGGAAATTTTGGGCTGAGATGATGGGGTCTTCTAAATATATGATCATGTTGTCTGCAAATAGAGACAATTTGACTTCCTCTTTTCCTAATTGAATACCCTTTATTTCTTTTTCTTGCCTTATTGCTCTGGCTAGAACTTCCAATACTATATTGAATAGGAGTGATGAGAGAGGGCATCCTTGTCTAATGCCAGTTTTCAAAGGGAATGCTTTGAGTTTTTGCCTGAGCAGTATGATATTGGCTGTGTGTTTGTCATACATAGCTTTTATCATTTACAGATACCTTCCATCAATACCTAGTTTAATGAGGGTTTTTAGTATAAAGGGCTGTTGAATTTTGTTGAAGGCCTTCTCTGCATCTATTGAGATGATCATGTGGTTTTTGTCTTCGGTTCTGTTTATGTGATGGATTACATGTATAGATTTGCGTATGTTGAACCAGCCTTGCATCCCCAGGCTGAAGCCTAGTTGATCATGATTTTGATGAGCTGTTGCATTTGGTTTGCCAGTATTTTATTGAAGATTTTTGCATCAATGTTCATCATGGATATTGGCCTGAAGTTTTCTTTTTTAGTTGTCTCTGCCAGGTTTTGGTATCAGGATGATGATGGTCCCATAAAATGAGTTAGGGAGGATTCCCTCTTTTTGTATTGTTTGAAATAGTTTCAGAAGGAATGGTAGGTACCAGCTCCTCTTTGTACGTCTGGTAGAATTCAGCTGTGAACCTGTCTGGACCTGGACTTGTTTTGGTTGGTAGGCCATTAGTTGCTGTCTCAACTTCAGACTTTGTTATTGGTCTATTCAGGGTTTCAACTTCTTCCTGGTGTAGGCTTGGGAGGATGCAAGTGTCCAGGAATTTATCTATTTCTTCCAGATTTACTGATTAATGTGCATAGAGTTGTTTGAAGTAATCTGTGATGATAGTTTGTATTTCTGTGGAATTGGTGGTGATATCCCCTTTATTGTTTTTTATTGCATCTATTTGATTCTTCTCTCTCTCTCTTTTTTTTTTATTAGTCTGGCTAGCAGTCTGTCTATTTTGTTGATCTTTGCAAAAACCAGCTCCTGGATTTATTGATTTTTGAAGGTTTTTTTTTTGCTGTCTCTGTCTTCTTCAGTTCTCCTCTGATCTTAGTTATTTCTTGTCTTCTGCTAGCTTTTGAGTTTTTTTGATCTTGTGCCTCTAGCTCTTTCAATTTTGACGATAGGGTGTCAATTTTAGATTTTTCCTTGCTCCTTATTGTGGGCATTTATTTCTGTAAATTTCCCTTTAGACATTGCTTTAAATGTGTCCCAGAGATTCCGGTACATTGTGTCTTCGTTCTCATTGGTTTGAAGAACATCTTTATTTCTGCCTTCATTTCGTTGTTTATCCAGTCATCATCCAGGAGCAAGTTGTGCAGTTTCCATGTAGTTGTGCGGTTCTGAGTTAATTTCTTAAATCTGAGTTGTAATTTGATTGCAATGTGGCCTGAGAGACTGTTTGTTATGATTTCCGTTATTTTGCATTTGCTGAGGAGTGATTTACTTCCAATTATGTGGTCAATTTTAGAGTAAGTGCAATGTGGTGCTCAGAAGAATTATATTCTGTGGATTTGGGGTGGAGAGTTCTGTAGATGTATGTTAGGTCCACTTGCTCAGATCTGCATACAATTCCTGGATATCCTCGTTGATTTTCTGTCTCATTGATCTGTCTAATATTGACAGTGGAGTGTTAAAGTCTCCCACTATTATTGTGTGGGAGTTTAAGTCTCTTTGTAGGTCATTAAGAACTTGCTTTATGTATCTGGGTGCTCCTGTATTTGGTGCGTATATTTTTAGGATAGTTAGCTCTTCTTGTTGCGTTATTCCTTTTACCATTATGTAATAATGCCCTTCTTTGTCTCTTTTGATCTTTGTTGGTTTAAAGTTCGTTTTATGAGAGACTAGGATTGCAACCCCTGCTTTTTTTTTGCTCTCCATTTACTTGGTAAATCTTCTTCCATCCCTTTCTTGTGAGTCTATGTGTATCTTTTCATGTGAAATGGTCTTCTGAATACAGCACACCAATGGGTCTTGACTTTTTATCCAGTTTGCCAGTCTGTGTCTTTTAATTGGGGCATTTAGGTCATTTACATTTAATGTTAATATTGTTATGTGTAAATTTGTTCCTGCCATTTTGTTACTGGCTGGTTGTTTTGCCGATTAGTTGATGCAGTTGCTTCATTGCATCGTAGGTCTTTACAATTTGGTACATTTTCGCAGTGGCTGGTACTGGTTGTTCTTTCCATGTTTAGTACTTCCTTTTGGAGCTCTTGTAAGGCAAGTCTGGTGGTGACAAAATTTCTCAGCATTTCCTTGTCTATAAAGGATTTTATTTCTTCTTCACTTATGAAGCTTAGTTTGGCTGGATATGAAATTCTAGGTTGAAAGTTCTTTTCTTTAAGAATGTTGAATATTGGCCCCCACTCTCTTCTGGCTTGTAGGGATTCTTTCAAGAGATCCACTGTGAGTCTGATGGGCTTCCCTTTATGGGTGACCCGACCTTTCTCTCTGGCTGCCCTTAGTATTTTTTCCTTCATTTCAACCCTGGTGAATCTGATGATCATGTGCCTTGGGGTTGCTTTTCTTGAGGAGTATCTTTGTGGTGTTCTCTGTATTTCCTGGATTTGGATGTTGGCCTGCTTTGCTAGGTTGGGAAAGTTCTCCTGGATAATATCCTGAAGAGTGTTTTCCAGCTTGGATTTATTCTCCTTGTCACATTCCAGTACACCAATTAAATGTAGATTAGGTCTTTTCACATAATCCCATATTTCTTGGAGGCTTTGTTCATTTCTTTTCACTCTTTTTTCTCTAATCTTCCTTCTCATTTTATTTCATTGAGTTGATCTTCAGCCTCTGATATCCTTTCTTCTGCTTGGTCGATTTGGCTGTTGAAACTTGTGTATGCCTCGCAAAGTTCTTGTGCTGTGTTTTTCAGCTCCATCAAGTCATTTATGTTATTCTCTAAGCTGGTTGTTCTAGTTAGCATTTCATTTAATCTTTTTTTCAGTGTTTTTAGTTTCTTTGCATTGGGTTAGAACATGTTCCCTTAGCTCAGAGAGGTTTGTTATTACTCACCTTCTGAAGCCTGCTTCTGTCAATTCATCAAACTCATTCTCCACCCTATTTTGTTCCCTTGCTGGTGAGGAGTTGTGATCCCTTGGAGGAGGAGAGGCATTCTGGTCTTTGATGATTTCATGCTTTTTGTGCTGGTTTCTTCCCATGTTCGTGGATTTATCTATCTCTCATCTTTGAAATTGGTGATTTCGAATGGGGTCTTCTGAGTGGACATCCTGTCTGTTGATGTGGAAGCTGTTTCTTTTTTTTTTTAGTTTTCCTTCTAACAGGCCTCTCTGCTGTAGGACTGCTGGAGGTCCACTGCAGGCCTTTTTTTCCTGGGAATCACCAGCGGGGACTGTGGAGCAGTGAAGATTGCTATCTGATCTTTCCTCTGGTAGCTTTGCACCAGAAGCATACCCACCAGGTGTCAGCCAGAGCTCTCCTGTGTGAGGCATTTTGTTTTTTTTTTGGTTATACAGAGGTCAGGGAGCTGCTGAAGGAGGCAGTCTCTTTCTTGTCTGCCTTCAGAGGCACTGCTGGGCTGCCTCGACCTCAGCTCGGCTGCTGTGTAGGCTTCCTCTGGCTTTTGTTTACACAGGTGAGATTAGACTTGCCTTTGCAATGGCGGACACCCTTCCCCCCACCAAGCTCCATCGTCCCAGGTCAAGCTCAGTCTGATGTGCTGGCTGCAAAACTCTCAAGTGAGAGAGCTTCAGTTTGCTGGTCTTTGTGGGAGTGAGACCTGCTAAGCTGTCTCACCTATCTTTTTCTGCTTTCAGCTCTCCCCCTTTCTTGGGGGCAGGTAGATCCATCCTGCAGGCATTCTTGGCACTAGTCAAAACTTTCGTCCAGATCTGCGCCAACAACTTGCAGCGCCAGGCTGGCCGGAGCTGTTGCTCAGATCTGTGTTGGTAACTCGTAGTGCTTTTCAGCCTGGTGGCGTTCTCCTGGACTGTGGGTTGCAAAGGCCATGGGAGAAACACAGTATCTGAACCAGAGTTCCAAGGGGATAAAGTCCCCGATCCTCTGGCCAGTTGCACTTCCCAAGTGGGGCAGCGCCTGGACTTGCCTCGATTCGCCCTCCTTGGGCTACTCCCACTGTCCAACCAGTTCCATTGAAATCGACCTGGTACCTTGGTTGGAAATGTGGAGATGACTTGCCTTCTGCATCTGTCTCACTGGGAACTGTGCTCCAGAGCTGTTCATATTCAGCCATGTTGGCAGGAGTGCCCCATAACGTGTTTTGACATATGAATATATAGTAAAATGATAACTGCAGCCAAGCAAATGAACTTATCTATCACCTCACCATTGTCTTTTTTCGGTGTTAAGAGTACCAAAACTACTCTTTTGGCTAATTCTTAGTATACAATACTAACTAGTGTCCTTATTGTATATTAACTTTGTAGACCCGTTCATCCTACATAATTGAAAGTTTGTATCCTTTAATCTACATCTCCCTATTTCCTTCTTCCCTGTGACCTTGTTAACCAACTACTGATCTTCCTCTCTTTCTATGTATTTGACTTTGTTTATATTATGTACATATAAATAAGATCATACACTATTTTTATGTCTAGGTCTGGCTTATTTAACTTAGCATGATGTCCTTGAGGCTTATTCCTGTTGCAAATGTCAGGATCTCCTTTTTAAAGGTGGAGTAATATTTCATTGTACGGTCATGTGCTGCATAACAATGTTTCAGTCAACAGCTGACCATGTATACAATGGTGGTTTCATAAGATTTTAATGGACCTGAAAGATTCTGTCACCTAGTGATATGATAGCTGCCATAATGTAGCACAGTGTATTATTCAGTGTCTGTGATGATGCTGATAGAAACAGGCTGTCATGCTCCCATTCATATGAAAGTATAGCACATACAGTTATGTACAATACCTGGTACTTGCTGATTGTAATAAATTATGTTAGTGGCTTATGTATTTTTATACTATTTATTGTTTTTTAGAATGTATTCCTTCTACTTACAAAAAGAAAGTTAACTGTAAAACAGCCCCTGGCAGGTCCTTAGATGGTATTCCAGGGTAAAGTATTGTTATCAGGAGATGATAGCTCCATATATGTTATTTTCTTGCTCTTGAAGACCTTGCAGTGGGACAGTATGTGAAGGTGGAAGATCCTGATCCTATGTAGACCTAGGCTAACGTGTGTGTTTGTGTCTTTATTTTTAACAAAAAAGGTTAAAAAGGAAATAAGTTAGATAGAAAAAAAGCTTATAGGATGAGGTTATAAAGATATTTTTGTACAATTGTACAATGTGTTTGTGTTTTAAGCTAAATGTTATTATAAGAGTCAGGGTTTAAAAAATACTAAAAGGTTTATAAAGTAAAAAGATTGTAGTAAGCTAAGGTTAATTTATTAGGAAGACAGAAAATTTTTGTATGAATTTTGTGTAGTCTAAATATACAGTTTATGAAGTCTACAGCAGTGTACAGTAATGTCTTAGGCCTTCACTCACCACGGTCTCTCTTCCTCCCTTCCTCTCCATCCCTTACCCAGAGCAACATTTAGTCCTGTAAACTCTATTCATGGGAAGGGCTACAGGTGTATCATTTAAAAAATATTTTCTAACATACTTCTACTATACATTTTCTATGTTTAGATGCACAAATACTTAGTATTGTGTTACTCTTGCCTGTAGTATTCAGTATAGTAACATGCCGTACAGCAGTGATCCCCAACGTTTTTGGCACCAGGGACTGGTTTTGTGGAAGACAATGTTTCAACAGATTGGGATTGGAGTAGTTTCAGGATGAAACTGTTCCACCTCAGATCATCAGGCATTAGATTCTCATAAGGAGCATTCAACCTAGGTCTTTCCCATGTGCAGTTCACAATAGAGTTTGTGCTCCTGTGGGAATCTGATACTGCCCCTGATCTGACAGGAGGTGGAGCTCAGGTAGTAATGCTCACTGGCCCACTGCTCACCTCCTGTTGTGTGGGTCAAGTTTCTGCTGTACAGTTTTGTAGCCTAGGAGCAATAGGCCATACATATAGCTTAGGTGTATAGTAGGCTATACCATCTAGGTTTTTGTAAATACACTCTGATGTTCCCACAAGGATGAAATTGATTAGCAATGCATTTCTCAGTATATCTCTGTTGTTAAGTGATACTTGACTGTATGTATGTGTGTGTATATATACACCACAATGTCTTTATTTTTTTATTTTTATTTTTATTTTACTTTAGGGGAATACTATATCTGGCATTTCTCCCCATGTTATCCCTCCCCACCCTCCCCACCCTCCACTGTGTCTCTCCCATGCCCCGCAACTGCCCCCAGTGCGTGATCCTCCTCTCCCTGAGTCCACGTGTTCTCACTATTCAACACCCACCTATGAGTGAGAACATGCGTACACTACAATTTCTTTACCCATTTATCCATTGATGAACACTTAAGGTTGTTTCCATATCTTGGCTATTGTGAATAATGCTGCAAATAAACATAGAAGTACAGATGTCTCTATGAGGTGCTGGTTTCATTTTCTTTGGATATATACTCAGAAGTGGTATCTTATTGTAGTTTTAATTTGCATTTTTATGATGGTTAGCCATGTTAAGCACTTTTTCTTATGCTTCTTGGCTGTTTTTATGTTTTTTTGGGGGGAAAAAAGCCTCTTCAGGTTCTTTGCCCATTTTTAAATCAGTTATTTGTTTTCTTGTTATTGAGTTGTGTGAGTTCCTTATGTAGTTTGGATATTAACCCCTTGCCATATACAGGGTTTGCAAATATTTTTCTCAGTCTGTAGTCTGCTTTTTCATTCTGTTGAATGTTTTCTTTTTATTTTTAGGAAAGTTTTTATTTTGATGTAGTCTCACCTGGATAGTTTTGTTTTAGTTGCATGAGTTTTTGGTGTGATATCAAAAAAATTATTGCTTGAGGTCACTATTAAGGAACTTTTACTTTTGTTTTCTTCTAGAAGTTTAATAGTTTCAGGTCTCATGTTTACGTCTTTAATCCATTTTGAGTTTGTTTTTGTGTATAGGGTTTCAGATAAGGGTCCAGTTTCCTTCTTTTACCTGTGGTTATTCAGTTTTCCCAACACTATTGAAGAGTTTAGCCTTTTCTCATTGTGTTTTCTTGGTGGCCTTGTTGAAAATTAGTTGACCATATATGCTTGGGTTTATTTCTGGGCTTTCTGTTGTGTTTCATTGTTCTGTTGATCCTCATGTCTGCCTGTATGTCTGTCATTACAGTTTAGATAACTATTGCTTTGTAATGTAATTTACAGTCAGGAAGTGTGATGCCTCCAATTTAATTTTTCTCTCTCCAGATTGTTTTGGCTATTTAAAGATTTTTGTAGTTCCATCCAAATTTTAGAATTGTGTTTTTCTATTTCTGTGAAAAATGCTACTACAGTTTGGTAGTGATTGCATTGAGCATGCCACTTTGGGTAGTATGAATGTTTTGACAGTATTAATTTTTACAACCCGTAAACATGGAATAGCTTTCTATTTATTTGCATCTTCTTCAGTTTCTTTAATCAGTGTTTTATAGTTTTCAGTATATAGATCTTTCACTTCCTTTGTTATATTTATTCCTAAGTATTCTTTTGATGCTATCATAAATAGAATTTTGAAAATTTCTTTTTAACACAGATTGTTATTGATGTGAAGAATGCAACAGGTTTTTGAATGTTGATTTTTGTATCCTGCTACTTTTCAAGGATGTGGAATAAGGAGAGCTCACATGCACTGCTGATGGGAGGGACAACAACTTTTGGAAAACAATTTGGTGTTCCTGCTAAAGTGGAACATGTGCTTACTCTGTGACTTAGCAGTTTCACTCATGGGCTTATACTTACCAGTAATTTACATAAATGTGCAGAATACCTATACATGAATAACAGCATAAAATCTGTAGTTTCCAAAAATTGGAAATCACTCCAATGTTTATCAACAGCAGATTAGATAGATATTAAAATAAATAAATACAAATATCATTCAATAAACATACACAGTAGATTGGATAAATATGCAGCAGAGTACAGTTCAGCAAGTACTTCAGACAATGATAAATGAACTGTCGGTATACTTTTCAGTATCGGTGAACCTAGTAAACAGAGGTACAAAGAAGCAACCAAATAATAGATGCTGTAAGAGCTCATTTCTGTGCATTTCAAAAACAGGTAAAAATAAATGATTAGAAATCAAGGCAATGGTTAACTTGGTGGAGGAATGGAAATTGTGACTGGGAGTGGACACCAGGGAACTTTTAGATTGGCATTGTTATGTTTTTGTCATGGATGATTGTTACCTGGGTCTTTGCTGTGCAGTAGCTTGTCTGTAGATTTATGTTTGTGTGTTTTGTGGTGGTTACAAGGTCTTTACGAGAATTCATTTGTATGTTTATGTTTATACTTTTCTGTATATTAAAATTTATAGTAAAAAGGTTGAAAGGATGGCTATTGGGGGAAGTTTTGAGAAGAAACATGAATATCATTTCTTGGTCTTTAGACTTTTCAACCTATTATATTTTTGACTATCTTACCCAACAGAATGAAAAGGCAAAAACTGTCAGTAAGTTATGCAGCTTTTTCATTGAAGAGTATAATGTAAAAACGATTAATTCTTAAGTTGTTCACTCTGTTTTTTTTCTTCAAAGTTTTTAGTCTCAGAATGGAATTTAATGTTTTTTTTGTTTGTTTGTTTTAGGAGGTACTAATGATGCTGGATAACTATGTAAGAGATTTCAAAGCATTGATTGACTGGATTCAGCTTCAGGAAAAGCTAGAGAAGACAGATGCTCAAAGCAGGTAATGAGTTCTCTGATCTCAATATTTCTATCATACAGCAGTTTTCAATAGCAGTCATTGAAAATGACAATGGACTTAACCTCATATTGACTTGAAACTTGTAAAAATCTAAAAGTCAGGTGCTGCATTTTTTATTCAATTAAATAACAAATATTTATTGGGTATTTATCAGTGAGTATTAATTGGTTATTTATTCAGTACAGAAATTTAATTGTTGAATGTGACACATTTACTCTCAGGGAATTTTTAGCCTAAGTGTGATTGAAAATAGAACTAAGTACAAAAAACTCTTATGGTTCTTCAGAGAAGTACAAGTCTTTCTTGGAGGTTAGATCAGGGAAGATTTCAGGAGGATGCAGAAGAAGTGTTTCAAGGATAGGGTGGATTTTATTTACCAACTGGTTGGCCATTTCGGTGAAGGGAATGAATTCAAATAGCTATGTAAGTGTAGAGCAAGTGTGAAGTCAGAGTAATGCAGGGAAAGATATAGTATTTCTTTTTAATGTAAGTAGGCAATGAGGAAAATTGATGATTTTTGATTAGGGGAATTATATGAGATGAAAGCTTCTTGGGAAAGATTCATTTGGAATCAGCACAAAATATCTGAATGCTGTGTGCCAAGCTCTAGGACTGTTGTGATGAAGAGGACAGATGCAGTCCCTGTCCTCATAAAGTATATAGTGCATGCTGTGGTCTGAATGTGCCTTCCCAAAATTCATATGTTGAAATTTAATCACCAATGTGATAGTATTAAGAGGTGGGTCCTTTAGGAGGTAGTTAAATTGAGAAGGTGGAGCCCTTACCAATAGGATTAGTGACATATAAAAGAAGTGGCAGCTGTTACCCCTTCCACCCTGTGAGGTGAGGACACAGCTAGAAGATAATCTTTATAAGGAACAGGGCCTGTTTCAGACGTTGAATCTGCTGGCACCTTGATCTTGTACTTCCTAGCATCCAGAACTATAGAAATACATTTCTTATTGTTGTTGACAAATTGCCAATTCTAAGGTATGTTGTTGTAGCAGCCTGAATGGACCAAGTGCATTTCTAACAGGAAAGATTGATGTTAAGTAAGTATGAATGTGCCAGGTGTCATCAAGAAGAAATACAGTTTATTCTGGGAGTATAAGAAAAAGCACCCTTAACCAGTTTGCTAAGTCCAGGAAGGCTTTCCTGAGGAGGTGACATTTAAATTGAGACACAGTTGTTAAGTACGAGTTAGATAAAGAGAAAAGAGTAATTTGAGATAATGCTAACAGTATGTGTGATGTCTTTGAAGTGGATGGGAGCACAGTGTAATCAAGGAATTTAGAATTCAGAAGGG
Source organism: Plecturocebus donacophilus (assembly GCA_004027715.1). Taxonomy (NCBI): domain Eukaryota; kingdom Metazoa; phylum Chordata; class Mammalia; order Primates; family Pitheciidae; genus Plecturocebus; species Plecturocebus donacophilus. The sequence continues at coordinate 13,263 of PVKP010020988.1, forward strand.
CAGGAGTGAAAAGAACAAGGGAAGAGTAGCATGAGATGAGCCTAGAGAGCTAGTCTAGGACCGTGTTGTGTAGAGCTCTGTAGACATGATAAGGGATTTGACTTTGAGCCAACAAAGGGTTTTAAAGTAAGAAAGTGACATATCAGATTTATGTTTTTAAAAGATCATTTTGGCTGCCATGTAGGAGGGTTGAGATATGGCAATGTAGTTTAGAGATGATGACTACTCAGATTAAGGTAGTAACAGTAGGGAGAATGAGCAATTCCAGAGATAGATTATCAGATGGACTTAGTATTATTTTGGTTGTGTACAAAGGCAAAAGAGCAGTTTAGTTTAGACATGTAAGTGATTCCTAAACTCTGGTAAACTTGCCAAGTCACTTGGAGCTACAAGGCTGCTCCCTGACCCCGACCAGAGCCAACAGGCCTCTCCTGCCTCTTTGCCTTGGATTTAATCTTGGTTCAATCTTACTGGGTGGAACTATCCAGTAGAGAAGACATCTTATGTCTCATACTGATGTGTCAGCCCTATGGGCAGGCAGAACCAGTAGGGTAAAGGAATTCCAAGAGAGAAATCCAGAAGGGCTGGATTCCTGGGAAACCAAATCCAGGGAAACTAAAGATAGGTTGATCCTTTTAACAGTTTTGTTTCTCACAGTAGAATTTTTGATATATTTTCTAAGTGCCTACTTCATTCACAGTCCCTGGGTGGGTCAGCATAAAAGTCTTTGTTTGTACTAAGTAATTTTACCCTTACCCCTTGGTAATAAGTGATTGAATCTGTGGTTTTATTCTTTCACTGGGTTGAACCAAGCTCAGAGATCATCATGCTGATTTGGGACTTGTGGCTATATCTATCTCCCTTGTGACAATAAGCAGAGTAAAGCAGGTTGGAAAAGAAAAGGAATAGATTTACAGAGAGAAACAGAAATTATGTGGCCTCTGAGAGCCTAAACTGTGTCTAATCCTCATGAGCCCTGATTCTAGTCACCCCCAACTTTTGGATGTCTTTGACCTTGTACAGTTTGTGTCCTTACAATAAATTTTTATTTTCTTTTCATTTTTTATTCAACTTGATTGAGTTTCTATTTGTTGTATCCAAAAAAGGTGTATAATGTAATGATCAATGCATTAAAAAATAGATTCTTTTTTTGTGCCTGCAAAATTCAATCACCTATTGGTGGCTGTGTTGAGGATTGTATTGAGAAAGATGTAGAAGCCAAACCCAAGCTTAACAGAATGATTACCATTCCTCTCTTAGCACTATGGTTCAGAAATATACCTGAGGCTTCCCCCCTGCCCCCCTTTTTTTGGAGACAGAGTCTCACTCTGTAACCCAGGCTGGAGTGCAGTGGTGCCATCTTGGCTCACTACAACCTCCACCTCCCACTTTTAAGCAATTCTTCTGCCTCAGCCTCCTAAGTAGCTGAGATTACAGGTGTCTACCACCACGCCCAGCTGATTTTTGCATTTTTAGTAGACACAGGGTTTCACCATGTTGGCTAGGCTGATCTCAAACTCCTGACCTTGAGTGATCTGCCCACCTTGGCCACCCAAAGTGCCGGGATTACGGGAATGAGCCACCACGCCCAGCTGAGGGATCCGTTTTACTTTTGCCAGTTATCAGCATTTCTCTTCTTTGCCTCATGAGACAGCTCCTAGATATGGAAAGCAGTCTTAAATGCTCTATAGATGGCATTATCCATCTTGCATTCTTCAAATCATGCATCAAAATTTATTTTGGCTAGCCTTGAGGTTTAAATGTAAAAACTGAAGTTGTATGTGTTTAAAGAAGAAAATATAGATAAATACTGATATATTTGTTTTGCATCTGAGGACTTTGTAAGACAAAGGCAGACACCACAAAGAAAAATTTTGAATAACCTTGACTGAATAGGAAGAAAACAAATGTTTCCAAATAAAAAGGAAAAATTAAAGGCAAAATAGTTGTATCACCAATGCAAATGGATTTTTAGCCATAAGAGTAGTTGTAAGCTATTTCAAATTAATCAGAAAATGGTGCAAATCCCAGTGGAAGAAGTGAGGCAAAGATACCAACTTGCAAATCCCAAATGAAGTTCAGATGGTTGGTTAAAAAGTTTATTTTCATTAGTAATTATAATAAACATATAATTTACAAAACAAAGACAATGAAATACCATTTGCCAGTGAAATTTTTAAAACTAGATACTAACAGATGGCAAGATTGAAGGGAAATGGAGAGTAAGACACAGGGATACCCATGGGATTTATGGGGATCGGATTGAGGGCACGTTACACATCCTGTCAACTGATTGGTTGTGGGGCCAGTGAAGGAGGAGGAATAATTAAGTTACATTTCTTTGCTTTCTCAGGAAAGAGCAGTGAAATCTTTATATTCCTGCTCTCATGAGTGATTAAGAGGTAGAGGAAGGACATTTTATATTTTCCTACTCATCATTTAACCTTTAGCATATTCTTTCTCTTGATACCTGCTTCACAAACTTCTCCAGGGTGTCAGAGACAGTAGATTGAAGTAGTATTGTTGCATTTTTAATATATTTTTTAAGCTGGGCATATGGAAGCTTATAAATAATAAGTAGTATATCTCATATCCCTGTAACCCCATGACCTTTTTGAGGTAATTGGAGTAGTGTTGCTGTGCTGCAGTCATTAGAAAATCCTGAATCATTTATCAACTACAATTTCTCACTGGTACTATGGTAACTTTCTGGTAATCAATGCTCTAGGGAAAATTTTGCACATCTTGTGATTTTTTTTTTTTTTTCTGTTGAAAAGTAGGATTATTTTTTCACCCACTAGCAGCCAAGAGAAAAGATTATTTGTTTCTCCCTTTTCTCTGTTAATTTAATCTGGTTTGTATATTGAATTGGCAGACCAACATCATTGGCATGGGAAGTAAAGAAGATGTCTCCAGGACGTCATGTGATTCCAAGTCCATCAACAGATAGAATAAATGTAACGTCAAATGCTCGACGAAGCTTAAATTTTGGGTGAGACAAACTAAGATTAAACTACTAGGAGTTGCATTACCGTGAATTATTTTCTTAGATGTTATGGTATTATGAATCTGATATTCTACTATAAAAATGTCCATGCATATGTTATGCAGAATACTGCATACAGGCTCCGACACTTAGGAGGGGAACAGTATGTGTTGGTTAGCAATCCCAGGGGAGGACTCTAAACATCCCATCTAATCAATTTCTGCTAAGCTTCCTAGATTTGGTGGAAGGTTTTCCATAAACCCAGTTGCCAGAGGAGGAGTTTGGTGAGTCATACACTGACTTGCACAAGTTAGGTAAAGCAATGTTATTACTCACAGGTAGCCAGCAAGAATCAACAGAAGCCTAGGATCCGTGGTAAGATTGTCCCCCAGAACTCAGTAAAGCTAACCAAGGGAATGGAGTTTCATTTATGTGAGTTCCACTTACTACCACAGCCAAAAGACCCCAGAAGCACCCTGCTCTGGGTTTTAAACACCGATGTCACTCAGATTACGGAGTGCAAGTGGTGGAGGACATTCTCTTCTACAGGGATAAGGATAAAGCCTGGGCCATTGTGGGTAGTTCCTTCTTATTTCAAGATGTTGCATTCTTGGTACATTTTGCCTGAAAATTGCAAGCCAGAGAGGGAAGAGCTGCGTTTACCAAGGGACCTGTTTTCCTCCATTGTGGATATGTTTCAAATTGTCTAAATAAAAACACTGGTAATCCTAGCACTTTGGGAAGCCGAGGTGGGCGGATCACTTGAGGTCAGGAGTTCGAGACCAGCCTGACCAATGTGGTGAAACCCTATCTCTGCTAAAAATACAAAAATTAGCTGGGTGTTGTGTCACACGCTTGTAATCCCAGCTACTTGATGGGGGCATAGGTTGCAGTGAACCAAGATCACACCACTGCACTCCAGCTTGGGCAACAGAATGAGACTCTGTCTCAAAAAAAAAAAAAAGAAAAAAAAAGTTAAAATCCTGGAGATTAAAATTTAGCTTTTAGGACATGTAATATATTCAAACATAAATAGTAATTCAGAGATTAAAATTCACATATTTCATTCCAAATATTTTATAACACGAATTAGCAATTTCCTTTGCAACAGATCTAAATATTAATATATATCATACATTGTGTTATTGCCATACAAATTACATGATTTATACATTGCAAGCTCATCAACACAGTTTTAAAATTATTGTTTTACGCAGTTGTATCTCTTTAATCAGATAGAAGAAGAAAAGAGTTACAAAAACTACATTTATATAGTCTACCTGTATAGTTTCCTTTTCTAGTCCTTTACTGGCGTCTTCATTTCTTCATATGGATTCAGATTACTACCTTTTGTCCTTTCATTTCAGCCTGGAATCCCTTTAGTGTTTCTTGTTGGGCAGGTCTGTTAGTAACAGATTTTCTCAGTGTCTTCATTTATCTTTCAGTTTTTGAAGGGTAGTTCTGCAGCATATAAACTTCTTGGTTAACAGTCCTTTCTTTCAGCATTTTGTTTCCTGACTGCCTTCTGAATGCTATGGTTTCTTATGAGGAATCAGCTGTTATTGAGGATCCTTGACTGTGATCCATCACTTATCTCTTGATTCTTTCAAGATTGTCTTTGGTTTTTGTTCCTCTGACTATGATATCTCTATGTGTGGATCTCTGAGATTATCATACTTGGAGTTTGTTCCGTCTTTTGGATATGTATTTAATGTTTTTAATCAAATTTGGGAAGGTTTTGCCCATTATTCCTTTAGATGTTTTTTCTGCCCCCTTTACTGTCTTCTCTCCATTGAAAATTCCATTACGCACATGTTCATACTCTTGATGCAATGCTGTCCCATAGGTCTTTGAGGATCTGTTCATTTTTCTTTTTCTTTTCTTTTTTTCTTTCTTTCTTTCTTTTTTTTTTTTTTTTTTTTTTTTTTTTTTTTTTTTTTTTTTTTTTTTTTTTTTTTTTTTTTTTTTTTTTTTTTTTTTTTTTTTTTTTTTTTTTTTTTTGAGACAGAGTCTCGCTTATTGCCCAGGCTGGAGTAGAGTGACGCAATCTCGGCTCACTGCAACATCTGCCTCCTGGGTTCAAGGTATTCTCATGCCTCAGCCCCCCGAGTAGCTGGATTTATAGGCGTGTGCCACCATGCCTAGCTAATTTTTGTAGTTTTAGTAGAGACAGCATTTCGCCATGTTGTCCAGGCTGGTCTTGAACTCATGAGCTCAAGTGACCTGCTTGCCTTGGCCTCCCAAAGTGCTGCAATTACAGGTGAGAGCCAACACACCCAGCCCTCTGTTCATTTTTCTTCATTCTTTTTCTTTCTGTTCCACAGACTAAATCATTTTTTTTTTCTTTTTTTTGAGATGGAGTCTCACTCTGTCGCCCAGGGTGGAGGGCAGTGGCATGATCTTGGTTCACTGCAACCTCTGCCTCCCGGGTTCAAGCGATTCCTGAGTAGCTGGGACTACAGGTGACCACCACCATGCCCAACTCTTTGTTTGTTTTTTTAATAGAGACAAGGTTTCACCATGTTAGCCAGGCTGATCTCAAGCTACCGACCTCATGTTCCTCCTGCCTTGGCCTCCCAAGTTGCTGGGATTACTTAATTTACCTTTTACATTTAATGAAACATTATTCTGCCAGTTCATTTCTGCCATTGAGTCCCTCTGGTGAATTTTTTATTTCATTTATTACACTTTTCAACTCTGGAATGTCTGTGTGGTTCCTTTTAATATTTACTCTCTCCTTATTGATATTTTGTATTTGGTGAAATTTTATTTCTTTCCTTTAGTTGTTTAAACATGGTTTCCTTTTGTTCTTTGATGTTCGTTTTTTTTTTTCTTCTTCTTTTTCTGAGACAGATTCACTCTGTCGCCCAGGCTGGAGTGCAGTCGTGAGATATTGGCTCACTGCAACCTCCACCTTCCAGGTTCAAGTGATTCTCATGCATCAGCCTCCCAAGTAGCTGCCTGAGCCACCATGCCCAGCTAATTTTTGTATTTTTAGTAGAGACAGGGTTTCACTATGTCGGCTAGGCTGATTTCGAATTCTTGGCCTCAGGTGATCCACCCTCCTTGGCCTCCCAGTGTGCTGGGATTACAGGTACAAGCCACTGAACCTGGCCACTTGGATGTTCTTTAAATGTAATTAATAGCTGATTTTAAGTCTTTGTCTAGAAAGTCCAGTGTCTGGGCTTTCTGTCACTGCTCTTCTTGTGAATGGGCCATACTTTCCTGTTTATTTGCACATCTTCTGATTTTTTGTTGTTGTTGTTGAAAAGTAGGCATTTTAAGTAATAAAATGTGACAGCTTTGCAGATCAGATAGCTACCCTCCAGGATTGTAACTGTTGTTGTTATTGTTAGTTTAGTGCTACAGTTAACTCATTCTGTGATGTCTGTATACATTGTTGTATGGCTGCATGCAACATGAGTGTATGTTGATGTATGTTGTATGTAGCTATACAACAAAGTATGTTTTGTTAACATCAACTAATGATTTGACAGAGGTTTCCTTAAATATCTTGAGCCAATAAATCTCTTAGTTCTCACCTAGGTCTGTGTGTCCATTGGGGCATACTTTGAATGCTCTGGCAGATTATAACTGCCTTTGCTTGTCAGTTCCTCCTTTCTTAAAGCCTCAAGGCAAGTCATAGGTGAGAAATTAGGGTCCTCTCAAATTGTTGCTAGGTATGCACACAACCTGCATATGTGTGTGGCCTTCTTGATTTTTAGGAATTTGCTAGAACTTTTCAAATCCCCCCATGGATATCTCATTCTCAAGCTTTTCCTTTTAAGTTTTTTGGTTAGCCGCTTGTTTGCCTCAAATGGTATTTCAGTCTCTGGTAGTTGTGCTATTTCTGATGAACACTGGTTTGAAAATCCTCAATAAAATACTAGCAAACCAAATCTAGCAGCATATCAAAAAGCTTATCTACCATGATCAAGTCAGCTTCATTCCTGGGTTGCAAGGCTGGTTCAACAAATGCAAATCAGTACACGTAATCCATCACATAAACAGAACCAATGACAAAACCACATGATTATCTCAATAGATGCAGCAATAGCCTTCGATAAAATTCAACACCCCTTCATGCTGAAAACTCCCAATAAACTATGTATTGATGTAATGTATCTCAAAATCAGAAGAGCTATTTATGACACATCCATAGCCAATATCATACTGAATGGGCAAAAACTGGAAGCATTCCCTTTGAAAACAGGCACAAGACAAGGATGCCCTCTCTCACCACTCCTATTCATCATAGTATTGGAAGTTCTGGCCAGGGTAATCAGGCAAGAGAAAGAAATAAAGCGTATTCAGATAGAAAGAGAGGAAGTCAAATTGTCTCTGTGTGCAGATGACATGATTGTCTATTTAGAAAACCCCATTGACTCAGCCCAAAATCTCCTTAAGCTGATAAGCAATTTCAGCAAAGTCTCAGTATACCAAATCATGCAAAAGTCACAAGCATTTCTATACAACAATAACAAACAGAGAGCCAAATGATGAGTGAACTCCCATTCACAATTGATACAAAGAGAATTAAATACCTAGGAATACAGCTTACAAGGGATGTGAAGTACCTCTTTAAGGAGGACTACAAACCACTGCTCTAGGAAATAAGAGAGGACACAAACAAATGGAAAAACATTCCATGCTCATGGATAGGAAGAATCAATATTGTGAAAATGGCCATACTTCCCAAAGTAATTTATCGAGTCAATGCTAATCCCCATCAACTTTCTTCACACAATTAAAAGAAAATCTACCATTGACTTTCTTCACACAATTAGAAAAAGCTACTTTAAATTTCATATGGAACCAAAAAAGAGCCCATATTGCCAAGACTATCCTAAGCAAAAAAAGCTGGAGGCATCGTGCTACCTGACTTCAAACTATACTACAAGGCTATGATAACCAAAACAGCATGGTACTGGTAGCAAAACAGATATATAAACCAATGGAACAGAACAGAGGCCTCAGAAAGAACACCTCACATCTACAACCATCTGATCCTTGACAAACCTGACAAAAACAAGCAATGGGGAAAGGATTTCTTATTTAATAAATGGTGTTGGGAAAACTGGCTAGACATATGTAGAAAACTGGACCCCTTCCTTACACCTTATACGAAAATTAATTCAAGATGGATTAAAAACTTAAACCTAAGACCTAAAGCCATAAACACCCTAGAAGAAAACCTAGGTAATACCATTCAGGACATAGGCATGGACAAAGACTTCATGACTAAAACACCAAAAGCAATGGCAACAAAAGCCAAAATTGACAAATGGGATCTAATTAAACTAAAGAGCTTCTGCACAGCAAAAGAAACTATAATCAGAGTGAACAAGCAATCTACAGAATGGGAGAAAATTTTTGCAATCTGTCCAACTGACAAAGGGCTAATATCCAGAATCTGCAAGGAACTTAAATTTACAAGAAAGAAACAACCCCATCAAAATGTGGGTGAAGGATATGAACAGACACTTCTCAAAAGAAGACATTTATGTGGCCAACAAAGATATGAAAAAAGGTTCTTCATTACTGGTCATTAGGGAAATGCAAATCAAAACCACAATGAGATACCATCTCACATCAGTTACAATGGGGATCATTATTAAGTCAGGAAAGAACAGATGCTGGAGAGGATGTGGAGAAATAGGAATGCTTTTACACTGTTGGTGAGAGTATTAATTAATTCAACTATTGTGGGAGACAGTGTGGAGATTCCACAAGGATCTAGAACCAGAAATGCTATTTGACCCAGCAATCACATTACTGGGTTTATACCCAAAGGATTATAAATCATTCTATTATGAAGACACATGCATGCATACATTTATTGCAGCACTATTCACAATAGCAAAGACTTGGAACTAACCCAAATGTCCATCAATAATAGACTGGATAAAGAAAATGTGGCACATATACACCATGGAATACTATACAGCCATAAAGAAGGATGAATTCATGTCCTTTACAGGGACGTGGATGAAGCTGGAAACCATCATTCTCAGCAAACTGACACAGGAACAGAAAACCAAACACCAAATGTTCTCATTCATAAGTGGGAGTTGAACAATGAGAACACATGGATACAGGGGGAGGGGAATATCACACACTGGGGCCTGTTGGAGTGGGGCAGGGTCTAGGGGAAGGATAGCATTAGGAGAAATACCTAATGTAGATGAACAGGTTAATAGGTACAGCAAATCACCATGGCACACAAATACCTATATATACAAATCTGCACATTCTGCACATGTATCCCAGAACTTAAAGTATAATAAATAAAAAATTGTCACATTTGTTTTTCGCAAACAAAAAAGTTGCTTTTAAGGCTAAGTTGTTTTGGATTCTATTTAGAGTGAGTGTTAACATCTGATGTGTAATGGAAGGATTGGTAAGTAGTCTGCTTGGTCAGTTTTCTTTTCTCTGTTAAAACCTGACTTTTCTTGATTGCTTTTTATCTTCTAACTTCATGTCACAGTTAATAGCTTTCACCTCTTGTTACTGCTCAACCTTGGATGCAGTTTTATTGTTACATTTGCAATGTCTATGCTTTTTCTTTTAATGTCTATTTTTTTTTTTTTGCATTTATACTAGGACCTTATTTGAGGCAAGATTATTGCCATATCTCTGTAAGTGCCTAGCACTGTATGGGACTTAGTAAAAGTTGATGAAGTGTTTCGTAGAATGAAACTTTTACTTTCAAGTTCCTTTATGGAGTTATTAGATAATATTGCCTTTAAAGGTTGATGGGCTTTGGGACCATTTAATAATTGAACTATAGTGGAGTGGGGAAAAGATACATATGCAAATGAAAACAAATATTTGTATATTCATGCACCATTTTAAGGAAACTTGCCCTCTAATGCATTTCATTGGTATGTGGTTCAGAATGTTATATAGTGTATGGTTTAACATTCAAAGTTGTTAATTCATATGTGGTAAAAGTTCTCATATTGATCTCCACGTAACTGTATCATTTTAATTCAGTCTTCATTATCATTGTAGAACACACAGTTTCTTTCAGCTTGAACAATTTTGCCTCGTAGGCTACATTTTGTATATTTACTCATTTCTCTTGCTGGTTTAGTGATATATTTACTTCAAATGTGTTGTTACCAAACTTGGCTTATGTGAATTGTTTTCATTATTTTAACTCATAATTTAACTATTAAGTAAATATTAAAATGTGAGTGTAAAAAGAATCATTATTTTCATGAAAACTGTGATAAATTTTTGTGAAGCTTTGATAAAGGGAACTGTTGCTGTTAAATGAGGAGTAGATAGGACAACTATAAAAGTTTGGGGAAAATATTAAAGTTAAGGAGAATTGTGCATTAAATTATATAATAGACATCACTGAATTTTAGTCCACCTTAAAGGAAACAAATTTAGATATTGTCAGTGAAGCATCGTGCTTGTGGCTCATGTAAGAAATGTACACAAAGAAAAAACCTGTTTAATAGCATCTGTATCAAGATTGACAAATTAATGCATATTTATATCTTTTTCTTTCTTTCTTTTTTTTTTTTTAATTGAGATGGAGTTACCCAGGCTGGAGTGCAGTGGTGTGATCTTGGATCACTACAACCTCTGCCTCCTGGGCTCAAGCAATTCTCATGCCTCAGCCTCTTGAGTAGCTGGGATTACAGGTGCACACCACCATGCCCAGCTAATTTTTGTATTTTTAGTAGAGATGGGGTTTCACCATGTTGGTCAGGTTGGTATCGAACTCTTGGCCTCAAGTGATCCTCCTGCCTCTGCCTCCCAGGGTGCTGGGATCACAGGCGTGAGCCACTGCGCCTGGCCCATATTTGTATCATTAAAACACATAAGTGAAAATAAAAACTTTAAGGTACCTATGCATGATGTTTTAAAAGCTTCCTCATTTAAGTGAATTTTTCTTTGAAACAACTGAGGGCTTTAATCCTTATTCTCTTCTGTTTATTTCCATATGTTATAATAGGTTATACTATGTAAAATTAATGAAGTATTAGATCAAGATAAATTTATGAATATACTTGCCTTAAATTTTCATGGCAAATTATTATTCTGTATATGTGGATATTCATACACATAATTAATTTAAAGTTTAAATATATCTAGCATATATTCAGAAGTGTTTCTTTTATATTTAATTTATTAAATGTGCTTATTTTTCTCCATAGAGGTTCAACTGGCACAGTGCCAGCTCCTCGTCTGGCTCCCACAGGTGTCAGTTGGGCTGACAAGGTAAAGGCTCATCATACAGGCTCTACTGCTTCTTCAGACATAGCATCCGCCCAGTCTTGCCCACCAATGACGGTGCAGAAGCCTTCACGCAAAAATGGCAAGTGACTTCGAATTAGCCATTTTGGGTAGTAAACAGGTGGATATATAGAGATATTTATTTTGTTTAAAATTGGTCCTATTTTTCTTTTTCTGCATGATATTAATTTAGTTACAACATAAAATTATCTTGAAAGCTGAGCAAAACTACTTTTCAGCACTGTAGATAGCTTATGGAGATCATTTTAGTTTCAGATTTGCCGTGCGTAAACTTGGTAAAAGCGTATGATGTCTTTTGTCAAGTCATTATAAGCTCCTTTAGAATTCTTTTTTTTTTTTTTTGAGATGGAGTCTCCCTTTGTTGTGCCCAGGCTGGAGGGCAGTGGCACGATCTCGGCTCACTGCAACCTCCATCTCCTGGGTTCAAGCCATTCTCCTGCCTCAGCCTCCTGAGTAGCTGTGACTACAGGCACCCACCACCACCAAGCCTGGCTAACTTTTTGTATTTTTAGTAGGGACAAGGCTTCACTATGTTGGTCAGGCTGTTCTCAAACTCCTGACCTCAGGTAATCTGCCTGCCTCGGCCTCCAAAAGTGCTAAGATTATAGATGTGAGCCACTGTGCCTGGCCCATTGGAATTCTTTCAACTTCATTTAGGAATAAAAAAGGCTAGTTTATCTCTAGTCTAGGCAGAAGTCACTTTTAAGTAGCATGTTACTACTTCAGCTAAATACTTGATTGTTATTTTGTACTGCAAAATAATATTCTGTGTTTATCTTTGCTCACACATCCATTTTCTATACCATCAGAATAAGGAATACACATAATTGGAAGAGGTATTATTTTGAGGGCCCACCTGGAACAATTTTATCCCATAAGAATTATGTAGATGTTTTATATAAACGTCTTTTTTATATAGAAGTCACAAGTGGATTTTTATACATCCATAGGGCTGGGATTTTAGAATGATAATAGGTAATAATGAGTTTTGTGTCATGAGTTCAAGAGAACTTCAGGCACTGCTTCTTGTTTTCTTCAGTGGAAGATGCCATTGGAGCTTTTTGGTTCAGAAAGAAATGTTTTATTGCACATAACAAAAGACATTGCTATCTGTGTGTTACGAATGTGTTTTGTGTTTTTTCACTTTTCTCAGTAAGTTGTATTGGCTTCAGTATATTGCCTCTCTTTTCTTCGTACTGACTAAGTAGTAGATAATTGACTATAGGCAAGGGTTCTTTTAGGAAAACATAGGAAAATGTAAAATCAGAAAACTTAGTTTCTGTCTCTTGAAAGATTCTAAGAGAAATGTGTTGTAAAATCAAAATTGCAAAAAACTTAAAGGAATCATGATGTTAGTACATATCATAATTTTGTTCAAAGCAGTCCACTTCAGATTATTCTTGAGTAACTCACCTAGTTGAGATGAAACGATAGAAATTGATTATATCTATGCTTAAGGAAACTCTTATTAATGTATTGGGAAATTTTGTTTTGGACTAGTTTTGTCCAGTTTTGGGGTTTCAATGTAGTGTTATACACAGCGAGTTATGGCATTCTGTGGGAAAAGAAAACTGTTTTTCCTCTGCTCTCATGCCATAATAATCCACAAAAATAACTTCTGTGACCTCTGATCACAACGAAGAATGTGGGGATTTCTCCCAACCAACAACCAATCAATCAATTCTGCAGCAGACACCAGCTGGTTGTCCTCTGATTCAATTTAATTCTGACACTGTGGAGCTGTAGATAGTGTCAGATACCACAGGTTGAGGGCTCTAGTCCACAAGACTGCCTCTCACTTCTGATGTTAGTAACAAGCCCCGGGTTATTTTACCTGTGCTTTGACCAACTAGCTATAAATTAGGATTCCTTGTGTTTGATTAATTTACTAGAATAGCTCAGAGAAGTCAGGAAACACATTTACAAGTTTATTATAAAGTATATTACTAAGGATACAGATGGAGAGATGCACAGGGCAAGCTAATGGAAAAGGAAGAAGAGCTTCCATGCCTTCTCCAGGCACACCACCCCCTAGGAACCTTCAAGTGTTTAGTTCTCCGACCTTGTTTTTAATAAAGGTTTCTATAGAAACTTCATTATCTAGGCATGATTGATTAAACCATTAGTGAGCACCCTAACCTTCAGCTTCTTTCCTCTCTCCCCTCCCTGAAGGCTGGGGAGGTTTGGGGCTGGAAGTTCCAATGTTTTAATACTGCCTTCCCTTTTCCAGTGACCAGCTCCCATCTTGAAGCTACCTAGGGGCTGCCAGCTACTAGTCAACTCATTAGCATACAAAAAGACACATCACTCTGGGGATTCCAAAGAGTTTACAAGTTGCATGCCAGGAGACTGAGATGAAGACCAAATATGTATTTTGCAGTATCATAGGTGTATACTTAAAGTAATATATAATAACAGTAGCTATAAGAACTGAAGTTTGTAATTTTGTGCTATTAAAAATACAGTTAAAGATGACAGAGTGACCACATGCATTTAATGTTTTCTTCCCCAAACCCACCCAAAATGGTATAAAATGATTTAGAAATTAGACTTAAAGAAAAAAAGACAGGAGAAGAGGTGATATGAACAAATTTTTGGAGGTTAGGAGAAAGATTAGTGGTAACTGACAAACATACTGAGTGAGCTAGCTGAATCCTGTGCTAGAAAGAGGAGGCACAACTGAAAAGCAGTCCAGTTTGTTCCATGAAACTCTCATAAACTTCAGAAATTACTGGGAGCAGGTGTCTCTAGAAGTGAGGGTAAAGATAGAGGTAGTACTTTCAGAAGCAGTTAGTCTTCCAAATCCTCTCCTTCTCCCTCTTCTTCAACTCTGAATGGTAGCATGGTCCTACCTCCCTCACCCAGAATATTGGAGGTTTATTCTGTAGAGCAGGTTAAAAAAGATGGTGTGTGATCTGAGGGATACCAGACACATTGGAAAGGTAGGAGTAGTATATTGAAAATATGGGATTAAGTGAAAGACTCTATAAAGGTATTATTGAGGCCTTTCACCCTCACTTCTTCCTCCAGCCCTCTTCTCCCATTGAACTTCCAAGCTTCCAGATTAAGAAAATTCACACTCAAGGAACACTTTCAGATCTGATATAGATCATGAGATACTGGTCTACAAGGCTGATATTATAATTGGATGAGTCATTGGCAGTCTTGGGAGACTTTGACAATGTAAAGTTAGGTTGTGGACGCTGGTAGATTGTTCACAAAGATGGGTGCCGTCAGTTTCTCCCATCCCAGTGCTTACATGCCACTCCCACTGTCAAGTGGTGGAGACTGTTCACCCTTCCCTTGATCTCTGGTTGGCCCTGTGACTTCATATGATCAATTGAATATGAGAAGTGATGTCTTATGACTTCCCAACTGAGGCCTTAGAAGCCTTGCAGCTTTCATTTTCTCCTTGTTGGAAGCCAGATGACAGTTAAAGAAGCCCGGGAGAGATCACTGAGTAATGAGAGACCATGTGAAGAGAAAGAGGCTATAAGAAGAACTTAGGTGTCTTAGCTAAAGCCAGTACTGAGGCTTCAATCATGTGATGATATCATATTGGATACTGTGGTTTCAGCTCAACTCTCATAGCTGACACCATATGAAGAAGAAATGAGCTACTCCACTGAGCATTGCTCAGATTTCTGACTCAAACCATTATGTGAAAATAAAATGGTAACTCTTTTAAGTAGGTAAATTTTGGGCTTGCTACATAGAAATAGATAATGGGAATATTTAGTATTTGTATAACATATATTACAGATTGAGAGGTAAAGGAGAAATCTTGAAAGAGATAATTTGAGGAAATTTCCTATAACAGAGGGATATAGGTTTCTAGCCGAATAGGCCCATTAAGTGCCCAGAGCAATGGATGAAAACAGATTGACAGCAAAGCATGTTGGGAAATTTCTGAATACTACAGAAGATGAGAGATTTTAAATGATTAGAAAGTAATCAGTTTGTATACAAATGACAAAGAATAAGAATGGCATGTGCTTTTACATAAATACCTCTAGGAGCCACAAGAAAATTGCGCAGTCTTCAAAATTCTGAAGGAAAATACTTTCTAGTCTAAAATTCTATGTCCAGCAAATGGATCCATTATGAGAGTAGATTAAAGATATTTTCAAACATGCAAGATCTCAAAAGTTTTTTTTTTTTTGAAACTTCCCATGGACCTGATCACTACTGGAGGGAACTAGCACAGAAGAAAGGCAAAGTTAATAACTCTTTGATTGTGATCCCAGGGTGGTAGCTGTGATTAGGTATAGAGAGCAACCAGTCTAGATTTCTGATGCTCACAGTGCTATGAAAGATTCAGGAGGATGAATGAATTTCTTAAAACCTGTATTTGCATATATTGAGATTTGAAATTTAGGAGAGTTGGGGGTTGATTCTGAGTACAGTAGAAAATATTGAGACTAAATCATGGAGAAAAAAGAGATAGGCCAATGGGGAGAATATAAGAGCACCTGTAAATGAAGTCCATGAAAGGGTGGAATGAATGGTGCAAAAGCAACATTAGAAAAGATGGTCTCTGAGAATTTCCTCAAACTGTCAAAAGACATAAAGTCTCAGATTCAAGAAGTACTCAAAACCCCAAGCAGGAAGAATATGAAACAAAGCTCCTCTAGATAAAATATAATGAAAAAGCTGAATATGAAAGAAAGTACATCGGTGGGGGCCGGGGGGAGAAGACACTATTTCCAAAGGAACAAGAGTAAGCTGATAGCTGACTTAACAACAGAAACCACAGAAGTTAGATGACTATGGAATGACAACTTTAAGGCCCTGAAAGAAAGTAAATGACAAGTTGGACTTAAGTATTCAGCAAAAATATTCTTAAAAATTGGCCAGGCGCGGTGGCTCACGCCTGTAATCCCAGTACTTTGGGAGGCCGAGGCGGGTGGATCACGAGGTCAAGAGATTGAGACCATTCTGGCCAACATGGTGAAACCCCATTTCTACTAAAAAAAAAAAATTAGCCAGGCATGGTGGCACGTGCCTGTGGTCCCAACTACTCGGGAGGCTGAGGCAGAAGAATCACTTGAACCCAGGAGGCAGAGGTTGCAGTGAGCTGAGATTGCGCCATTGCACTGTAGCCTGGCAACAGAGCAAGACTCCATCTCAAAAAAAAAAAAAAAGAAAAAAAAAATTAAGGTGAATTTAAGACAATTCCAACCTAATGAAAGATGAGAAAATTTGTAATCAGCAGACCTGCACTAAAAGAAACACTACGGAGAGTTTTTTGGGTAGAAGGAAACTGATTTTAGATGAAAACCCAGAAATGCATGAAGGAATGAACACCCGTGGTAAACATGTGGGTGACATTAAATGTTTATTGACAGTGTGAAACATAATGTTTTGTGGGACTTGAAATATATGTAGAATGAAAATTTATGAAAGTAATGCAAAAGATAGAGGAATAAATGGAGTTTATATCTTCTAGGGTCCAACCCATTTTCTGGGAGCTTACGAAAGTATTTGTCTTTGATGATGTTAAATCAAGGAGGTATATTGTAAACTCTAGGAAACCACTAAGAAGAGCAAAATACTGTATAATAGTATATAGAGGGGATGATAGATTAATAAAACTATTTGATTAATCCAAAGGAGAAAACAAACATAAAACAGATGAGACAAATAAAAAATAAGTTATACGATGATAGAAGTAAATACAAATATGTCCATCTCTACATTATATGTAAATTGTCTAGGTATTTAATCATGGAAGCAAAGATTATAAGACTGCATTAAAAGCAAAGCTCAACTGTACTTAGCTTACAACAGATGCACCTTCAATATGAAGACAGAAGAGTCAAAAGGATGGGAAAATATATTTTCTGCATATCCTGTTCAAAGCTGGAACTCTAATATCAGACAAAATAGACAAAGCAGGCGAAAAACATTCTAAAGGGAGTTGTTCTTAATGATTAAAGAGTTCAACAGGAAGAATTTGTAAAGATTCAGTTCAAGAGAAAGATACAATAATTCTAAACATATATACCTAACACAACCTCAAAACATAAAGCAAAAATGGACAGAACTGCAAGGAAAAATTGATAAATCTACACTCATTCTGGGAAACTTGAACATAACCGTCTCAACAACTGGCAGTACAAGCAGACAAAATTCAGTAAAGATAGAGAATATGTGAATAACATGATTAATGAACTTGACATAATTGACATTTCTAACAAATAATGGGTATTCTATTCCTTTTTTTTTTCTTTTGACACTTCAATCTGGATACTTTTTACTGATGTGAATTCTGGTCCATTAATCTTCTGTTTTGTATGTTAATATGCTATTAAGCCTGCATGTTAAAATCATAATTTATATTCTTTATAAGTTCTAGAATTTCAATTTGTTCATTAAAAAATAGCTTCCAGTAGCTACTGGTGTTCTTTATCTTTCCATATGTTCTTGAACATATATATCATAGCTATTGTAAAACATCTATGCCTTAAAACATCCAAATTACCTGTGAGTGTACATTAAAATCTTTTTTGGAGTTTTACAGTTATTTGACCCTTCTTTTTTAAAAGCATCACTCACAATCTTAACACTGTATTAAAGATTATAGAGCCTCCAGCTAAAATGCTTGTTTTCTTTGTCTGGCAAGATGACAGAGAACAAGCAGATTGCCCAAGTCCCCTCCCAAAGGAGGGAGTGAGCTGCCTGTTCACTATCATCTTGCCAGACAAAAACCAATCATTTGTTTTCTGTCTCCCTTTCAGAGAGGACGTGGGTGACCTTTGATTTGGTTTGAGATTTTATTAAGTTTGATTTGTTTTAATTTGTCCTTATTCCTTTTTGGGTCTCAATGAAAAGCTAGGGTGTTTGCCAAGTCCACTGCATTCCTGAATTTGAACAGTTTTTCCCTCAGCACTATACGGTTGCTTCGATTATCAGCTTAGCTCATTAGCTTCCCAGTTGCTGCTTTCTGCTAGGTTTTTGGAGTCTTGCCCTGTATATGCAAAGTTTAGCAGTTGTCAGTCTTCTTAAGGAGAGATTAAATGAAGAGTTTTTGACTCATTTCCCTATAATACTTTCCCACCCCCCTCTAAGATTTTTGCCCCTTAAGTTCCAGTTGCTTTAGATTCTCTAAACTCTAGGATCTATTTCAGATTGTTGGGGATGCTGGTTTCTGCCAGGACTCACTTCCTTGCACTCTGAATTCCAGGTGGTTTTGGAGAAAATGCTATGGTGAATGTGGATCTGATCTTGTTGTCTTCTCTCTTGGAAATTGTAGTTCCTTTAAACTTGCCACATTGACTGCTTTCCAATGCCATGAAATTTTGTCTAGTTTTTAGAGTTGTTTTTGGCAGAAAGAGGGCCAGTTTTAACACAAGCTGTTTTGCCGTGGCTATAACTGTAAGTCCAAATATATAATCAAGCACATATGGAACATTTATCAAAATTGAAACATGCTGGGTCATTAGACATGTCTTAATAAATTGCAGGTGATTTAAGTGATTTTGTTTGTTACTGATTATGGTGGGATTAAATTAGAAATCAATTACAAAGAATATAGCTATATAATTCTCAAATTTTTGGAATTTTGGAATGTGCTTTTAAATAACTCATTGAGTCAGAGAAGATATCACAGTGAAAATGAGAAAAAGTGAATTGAAGGAAAATGAGCATTTAAAAATTAGCCTCAATTGTACACATTAGAAAAAAAGAAAAGCTAAAATTTACTCTTTGTTCATCTGATAAAGTTAGGAAAGCAAGTTAAATCCAAGGAATATAGAACAAAATAAACTGTATAGGTGAGAATAGAGAAAATGAAGCCAAAAAGTGGTTCTTTAAAATAGACTAATAGAATTAACAGACCTCTAGTTATACAGTACTGCACTTGATCTTAGCCAAAAGAACAAGAAGTGATTGTTACACAGTATTGATCAAGAAGGAGAAGACGCAAGGAGTAATACCAGGGATGAAATAGAGGATGTTGCTCGAGATCCCACAAATATTAAAAAGACAAGAGGATTTTTATGAGCAGTATTAAACACTAAATTTAGAAATACAGAATAATTGACATTCCTTGAAAAACACAAGTTAAAATTTGCATTGTAAGAAATATAAAAACTTGAAGAGACTTAGAAATAATTTTAGAAAGTGTGAGTATGTAACTAAAAATTTTTTCATGAAGAACATTCCAGGTCAAGATGGCTTCATGTGTTACTTCTTCCAAAATTTTAAATAGCGTGAATCTTATAAAAACTCTTCCTAAGGATAAAAAAGGGGATCATGTTTTAATATTGCCAATGTGACCTTAATATTAAAATCTAACCAGGAGTTAAAATAAAACCATCTCTTGAACATTGATGTAAATATTTTAAACAAAATATCAGTGAATTAAATACAGTGATAAAAATAGTATTTCACAGTAAGATTGAGATTATTCCAGGTGCACATTGGTTACTGGTTGTGTTGACTTGAATTTAGTACAACTTTCTTAATAACATTTGTAAAATTTTAAAAATTTTACAAGTGTAAAAACTATGAAATGAAATGTAATTTTTAGTTTTGTGTACTCTCGCCTAACCTTCTAAGTATTTAGAAGTTCTCTGACAGTTTAATTGCATGATTTGCTGTTCTTAAACATTCTTTATTATGGGAATAATTTTTTAATATAGTTTGCACTGAAGGTTTATTAAAAATATAATTTGTCTATAACTAATTTCTCAGTTTTTTAAAGAGACCTAAGTTATAGTTCCTAGTTTGATATATTTCTCTCTTGACTGCTTTAAATACTGTTTCAATTAAAAAAATTATATGATAGTGTTTGTGTTGGCAATTTTATTGGTTAAAGGATTAGGTCCAAGATTTAAGCAGTATTTCTTTCTGTAAGGAAGCTTTCAAAGAAGGGTGTTTTTCTTTCCTTTAAAAAGTAAAATGAGTAAGCATAGTGCTTCTAAGGCTGAGCCAGTTACCTGGAAACTAAGATCTTTTGTTAAACTTCCTTAATTTTATAATATATTTTTTTCCTCTTGGTATATGTGGTTTTTATATGATTCATCTTATGATTTTTATTTTAATTTACATTATATGTATTTAAAGGATAAAGCATAAATGCATAATATGTGCTGAATTTTACAGATGAAACTGAACATGGACTAGATATATGATTTAAGGGATTTTTTTTTTTAGTAATATAATGTTATATTTTTAAAGAAAATGCCTATTTATATTCTTATAAAGATAGATATTAAATATTTACAAGAGAAATGTGTTTGCTTTAAATTATTTCAGAAAAGACAATGGGGAAGGGGAATGGATTGAAAAAAGAATGGCAGAAACTGGGCTGGGTGGCTGTAGTTCAGTAGTCCCCACTACTCAGAATATTTAGGCTAAAGGATTGCTTGAGCCTGTGGGTATGAGCCTGGGCAACATAGCGAGACCAGTCTCAGGAAAAAAAAAATGACAAAATGTTGATAATTGTTGAAGCTGGATTACTGGAACATGGGGTTCATTATATTATTTTTCTATATTGTATATTTGAGAACTTTCATAATAAAGAACTTTAAAAATCCACAAAACAGGTGTAAACATAAATTTTCTTAGAGATTTCAAAGTCCAGATCTATGAAGTAAAATATTACAGTCTCTGTCTAATATTTATTTTAAAATAAATTTAACATGTAACAATATGAACATACAGTTTTTTATTTTAAAAAATAGGATAATCAATTAATATACCAGTTACAGGAATGAGAATTTTGGGTTTTGCTTTCTCCTGGAAATAATTTTTTTTTTTACCTTTAGTGAATCATGTGATGGTATGACACACTGTTCTATGATATACAGATTTATTTTGTTTTCATAGTAATGTATATTTTCAGTTAATAAACCTCAGAAATTGGCTTACTTTTTTCTGTTCAGTTTTATACCAGCTTTATTGAGATATAATTCACTTACCATACAGTTTACCCATTTAAAGTATGTAGTTCATTGGTCTTTAGTATATTCACACATAATGTACAACTGTCACCCCAGTAAATTGTATAACATTTTCTTCACCCATAAGGAAATTCCACACACTCTTACCTGTCACTCTCATAACCCCACACCTTCCACAGCCCTGCGGTATTTTGGTGTTATCACAGAATTTTGTTTTAGCTATTTTGATACGTGCATTGTGGTTTTAATTTACATTACTTTAATGACTGACAGTGTTGAACATGGTGGGCTTATCTTCCCTTTGTATATCTTCTTCAGTGAAATGTTTGTTCAAGTCTTTTGCCCATTTTCTACTTCAACTGTTTGTAATAACGCAGTTCAGTTTTTAGATTTCTCTGTGTATTCTAGACACTAGTGTTGTGTTGAATATTTTCTACCAGTATGTCTTTCTCTTCACAGGGTGTTTTGCCCATCAAAAGTTTCAATTTTGATGAAGTATGATTGATTAGTTTTTTAAATAGATCATACTGTTGTTTTCAAGTCTAAGAACTCATTGCCTACCTGTAGGTTCTGAAGGTTTTTCTCTTATGTTGCCTGAAAGTTTTATAGTTTAAAATTTTGTTTTAAACTATAAAATCTATGATCCATTTTGAGTTAATTTTTGTATAAAATGTGCATTTTAAATCAAGGTTTATTTTTTGCCTATGGATATTCATTTACTCCACCAGTTTGTTGAAAATTCTTGGCCAGGCATGGTGGCTCACCTGTAATCCCAGCAGTTTGGGAGGCCAAGGTGGGAGGATTGCTTGAGCCTAGAGGTTCTCGTTCAGCCTCGGCAACATAGTGAAACCTTGCCTCTACTAAAAATAAAAAATTAGCTGGGTGTGGTGGCACCTGCTTGTGGTCCTAGCTGCTCTGGAGGATTGCCACATTCCTGCCTGGGGGATGGAGTGAGACCTTGTCATAAATAAATAAATAAATGGAAAATTTTTTTCTTTCTCTGTTGAATTGCATTTGCAATTTCATTAAAAAATTAGCTGGCCATATTAATGTGGGTATATTTCTGGGTTCTGTCTTCTGTTTCATTGACTATATGTTTGATTTTCTATCAATTCTCTACTGTCTTAATTCTATGGTAAGCCTTCCTATTGGGTAGAGTGATTGCTTCCTCTTTTTCAAAATTGTTTTTAACTATTTTAGGTCCTTTGTATTTCTGTATACATTTTAGAATAAACTTATTTACATCAAAAATGTTGCTGGGAGTTTTAGAGAATAGTTACAACTATAGATCAATTTAGGGAGAATTGGTATCTTTACTGTGCTGAATCTTGCAGCCTATGAACATGGTGTGTCCCTCTATTTCTTTAGGCCTTGTGTTTCTTTCATTAGCATTTTGTAATTTCCAAGACAGACATTCTATGCTTTTTTGTTGGACTTATAACTATTTCATATTCTTTTTGTGATTGTAAGTTTTTTAGTTTCCACACATTTATTATTAGTATATAGAAATGCAGTGGACATTTAGAGTGTTAGTTTTGTATCCTGCAACTTTATTGAACCCATATAATTCTTAAGTATATTCTCTGGGATTTTCTATTATGTGATCTGAAAATAGGGACAGTTTTATTTGTTTCTTTGTTGTCTGTATGTGTTTTTTCCTGTATGTGTGTGTGTGTGTGTGTGTGTGTGTGTGTGTGTGTGAGTGTGTGTGTGTGTGTGTGTGTTGTGGCACTGTCTAGAGCGTTCAGTACTATCTTGAACAAGCTATTGAATAAGCTTAGTGATAGGTGACATCTTTCTCTTGTTTTAGATCTAGGGGGAAAGCAGTTTTGTACTACTGAGTATTACGTTAGCTGTAGGTACTTTTGTGGATGTTCTTTATCAAGTTGAGGAAGTTACCCTCTATTAAGATTTAATGCAAATTTTTATTATGAGTGGATGTTGGATTTTTTGAAATGCTTGTCCTGTATCAGTTGATATGATCACATGATTTTTCTTGTTTAGCCTATTGACAGTGGTGAATTACATTGACTGGTTTTTGAATGGTGAACCGGGATGGCATACCTGGAATAAATTTCACTTGGTCATAGCTTATAATTCTTTATATATATTGGTGTATTTGATATACTAATATTTTGTTGAAATTTTTTACATCTAAGTTTATGAGAGATTTTGGTATGTCTTTTAATTTTTTTGTACTGTCTGTGTGATTTTTTTTAAGCAGAGTAATAATACTAGCTTTAGATAACTTGGGATGTATTCTGTTCGCTTCTGTTTTCTGGAATAGTTTGCATAGAACTGGTGTCAATCTTTAAAAAAGTATTTAGTAGAATTTGTCAGGGAAACCATCTGGGCCAAGAGAAATTTCTTTCTTTTAAATTACATATTGAATTTCTTTAACAGTCATAGGGCTATTCAGATTGTCTATTTTATCTTGGTTGAGTTTTGGTAGCTTGTGGTTTTTGTGGGATTGATCCATTTATTCCATGTTGTTAATTTATTGGCATAAAGTTGTTTGTAGTATTCCTTTCTTATACTTTCAATGGCTGCAAGATCTGTAGTAATGTCCTTGTTTCATTCCTATTGTGATTTGTGTCTTCCCTTTTATTATCTTTGCCAGTCTTGTAAAGGTTTATCAATTTTGATTTTTTTCAAATAATGAGATTTTTATTTTGTTGATTTTGTTTATTATTTTCCTATTTTCAATTTCAGTGAATTCTGTTGTTATTTCTTTTCTTTTGCTTGGTTTGGGTTTATTTTGCTCTTTTTGGTTTCTTGAGGTAGGAAATTAGATTATTAGAAGACCTTTTCCAATACTTAGAAATAAATTTCCATCTCACTACTGCTTTAGTTGCATCTCATATATTTTGATACGTTGTATTTTCTTTTCCTTCCCCCTTCCCCCTCCCCCTTTCCCCTTCCCCCTCCCTCTTCCTCCTTCCCTTTCTTTTGAGATAGGATCTTATTGCATACCACTGCTGGTATGCAGTGGCACAATCTTGGCTCATTGCAACCTCTGCCTTTCTGGTTCCAGCAATCCTCCCACCTCAGCCTCCCAAGTAGGTAGGTCTACAGGCATGCACTACCATACCTGGCTAATTTTTCTATTTTTTGTAGAGATGGGAGTTTGCCTCATTGCCCAAGCTGGACTCAAACTTCGAGAGGCAGTCCTCCCACTTCAACCTCCCGAAGTGCTGGGGTTACAGGCATTAGGCACTGTGCCCAGCTTATATTTTCTTTTTCATTCATTTCTGTATATTAATTTTTTTGAGACTTCCTGTTTGGCCCATGGATTATTTAGAAGTGTGTTTTTTAATTTTTAAGTGTTTGGAGAGTTTTCTGTGGTCTCTGTTACTGATTTCTAGTTTGATTCCATCATGGTCAGAGAAGATACTTTGTGTGATGTCAGTTATTTTATACTTGAGAAGTTTATTTTATGGCTCGGATATGGTTTATCATGGCTAATGTTCTGTGATTATTTGATTTTTTTTTTTTTTTTTTTTACTGTTGAATAGATTTTTCTATATATGTCATTTTCTGTTGGTTGACCTTATTGTTTGGTTCTTTTATATTAATATATTTACTGATTTTCTGTCTAATAGTTCTGTCTGTTGCTGAGAAAGGGTTTTAGAAATCCTCAGCTATAATTGTGGATTTCTCTCTGTCCTTTTAGGCTTATCAGTTTTTTCTACAGTATATCTTGAGTTTGATTTGTTTGGTATTTACACATTTAGGAATGTTTTGTGTTCATTATGGAATGATACTTTTTATTATTATCCAGTATATCTTTTGTCTTTAGTAATTTTCTTTGTTCAGGATTCTATTTTTCTTTTCTTTTTTTTTTTTTTTTTTTTTGAGATGGAGTCTCACACTGTTGCGAGGCTGGAGTGCAGTGGCGGATCTCGGCTCCCAGCAACCTCTGCCTCCTGGGTTCAAGCAATTCTCCTGCCTCAGCCTCCCAAGCAGCTGAGATTTGCAGGCACCCACCACCACACTGGCTAATTTTTTTGTATTTTTAGTAGAGATGGGGTTTCACTACTTTGGCTAGGCTGGTCTCGATCTCCTGACCTCGTGATCTGCCCACCTCGGCCTCCCAAAGTGCTGGGATTACAGGCGTGAGCCACTGCATGTGGCAGGATTCTATTTTTCTTAACATAACCTCTCCTGATTTATTAATGTTTGCATGGTATATCTTTTCTGTTCTTTTACTTTCAGCCTACCTGTGTTTTTGTATTTAAATGAGTTGCTTTTAGATAACATATTAAGTATATTTTTAAGTATATACATATCTAAGTTTATAATTAACTACTGGTTTTTTAGGTTCAGCTCCCTGCTTGACCACACATATATAAGTATATGTATATACTTAAAATATTCTTAGAGTAATACTTAAAACATACTTAAACTATATGTACATATTTAAATACATATATACTTATATATATATAAACTTATATGTTTAAGTATATTGAGGAGTTTATAGAGTTCCAGCTCCTGTGATTTAATTTGTATATTTAGAACATTTACATTTAAGGTAATTATTGATAAGTCCGTTCATATTATTATTTCTGTTTTCTCTTTCATCTGTTTTGCATTTCTTGCCTGTCTGTGGGTTACTTGACCATTTTTATGATTCTCTTTTGATTTATTTATAGCGTTTGAAACAGTATTGTTTTGTATAGTTTCCATAGTGGTTGCTTTAGGTATTGCATTATACATGTGTAATTTATCACAGTCTGCTGATATTGGCATACTCCACTGTGAGTGAAATTTAGAAATCTTACCTTTTAATTGGTTTCCTTTAACTCTCTCTACTTCTAAAATATAATTGTCTCAAGGTATTTTCTGTGTGTACATTCAGCACTACCTCAGTTGGTGATACAATTTTGCATCACTATGAAAGATAATTCAAAAAATTCATGAGAAGGATAGTTAGTTATACAGATGAGTCCCAACTTAGGACTTTTCAACTTTATGATGGTGTGATAGTAATATGCATTCAATAGAAACCATACTTTGAGTAGCCACACAATCTTACCTAACAGCTGAAAGTGTTTTTCACTATCAGTACAGTATTCAATGAATTACCTGAGTTGTTTAATATTCTATTATAAAATAGGCTTTGTATTAGATAAATTTGCCCAACTGTAGGTTGCTGGGTTCTCCATACATTTAAGCTAGTCTAGGCTAGCTATGATGTCTGATAGGTTAGGTGTATTAAATGCATTTTTGATTTGATATTTCCAACTTACTATGGGTTTGTCAGGATGTGACCACATTGTAAGTTTAGGAGCAACTGGTATTTACTTCCATTTTTACCCATTCCAATGTTCTTTCCTTTTTGATGTTTCAATCCCCCCTCCCTTCCTCCCTCCCTCTGTTCCTCCCTCTCCCTCTGTCCCTCCCTCCCCCCTCCCTCCCTTTCCCTTTTCTTTCTTCTCCCT
>PVKP010020989.1:0-39870 GCA_004027715.1 Plecturocebus donacophilus
ATTAGACAGATTAATGAGACAGAAAATTAACAAGAATAACCAGGACTTGAGCTCAGATCTGGACCAAGCAGACCTAATAGACATCTACAGAACTCTGCACCCCAAATGCACAGATTATACATTATTCTCAGCACCACATCCAACTTACTCTAAAATTGACCACATAATTGGAAGTAAATCACTCCTCAGCAAATGCAAAAGAATGAAAATTATAACAACCAGTCTCTCAGACCACAGTGCAATCAGATTAGGACTCAGCATTAAGAAACTCATTCAAAACTGCACAAATACCTGGAAACTGAACAACCTGCTCCTGAATGACCACTGGATAAATAATGAGATGAAGGCAGAAATAAAGATATTCTTCGAAACCAATGAGAATGAAGACACAGCTTACCAGAATCTCGGGGACACATTTAAAGCAGTGTCTAGAGGGAAATTTATAGCACTAAATGCCCACGTGAGAAGTGAGGAAAGATCTGAAATTGACATGCTATTGTCACAATTAAAAGAACTAGAGGAGCAAGATCAAACAAATTCAAAAGCTAGCAGAAGACAAGAAATAACTAAGATCAGAGCAGAACTGAAGGAGATAGAGATGCAAAAAACCTTCAAAAAATCAATAAATCAAGGAGCTGGTGTTTTGAAAAGATCAACAAAATAGATAGACTGCTAAGAGTAATAAAAAAGAAAAGAGAAGAATCAAATAGATGCAATAAAAAAAGATAAAGGGGATATCACCACTGATTTCACAGAAATACAAACTACCATCAGTGATTACTACAAACAACTTTATGCACATAAACTAGTAAATCTAGAAGAAATTGATAAATTCCTGGACACTTACACCCTTTCCAAACTAACTCAGGAAGAAGTTTGATCCCTGAATAGACTAATAACAAGGTCTGAAGTTGAGGCAGCAATTAATAGCCTACCAACCAAAAAAAGTCCTGGTTCAGATGAGTTCACAGCCAAATTCTACCAGACATAAAAAAAGGAGCTGATACCATTCCTTCTGAAGCTATTCCACACAATACAAAGACAGGGAATCTTCCCTAACTCATTTTATAAGACCAACATCATTCTGATAATCAAAACCTGGCAGAGACACAACTGAAAAATAAAATTTCAGACCAACATCCATGATGAACATTGATCCAAAAATTTTCAGTAAAATACTGGCATCCCAAATGCAGTGGCACATCAGAAAGCTTATCCATCTTGATCAAGTAGGCTCCATCCTGGGGATCCAAGGATGGTTCAACATATGCAAATCTATAATTGTAATCCATCACATAAACAGAACCAAAGACAAAAACCACATGGTCATCTCAATAGATGCAGAGAAAGCCTTTGACAAAATTCAATAGCCCTTTGTGCTAAAAAAATCTCAATAAACTAGATATTGATGGAACGTATCTCAAAATAATAAAAGTTATTTATGAAAAACTCACAGCCAATATCATACTGAATGGGCAAAAACTGGAAGCATTCCCTTTGAAAACTGGCACTAGACAAGGGTGCCCTCTCTTACCATTCCTATTCAACATAGTATTGGAAGTTCTAGCCAGGACAATCAGCAAGAAAAAGAAATAGAGGGTATCAATTAGGAAAAGAGGAAGTCAAATTGTCTCCATTTGCAGATGACATGATTGTGTATTTAGAACCCCATCATCTTAGCCCCAAATCTCCTTAAGATGTTAAGCAACTTCAGCAAAGTCTCAGTATACAAAATCAATGTGCAAAAATCACAAGCATTCCTATACACTAATAACAGACAGAGAGCCAAATCATGAGCCAACTCCCATTCACAATTGCTACAAAGAGAATAAAACACCTAGGAATACAACTAACAAGGTGTGAAGGACCTCTTCAAGGAGAACTACAAACCACTGCTCAAGGAAATAAGAGAGGACATAAATAGATGGGAAAACATTCCATGCTCATGGTTAGGAAGAAACAATATTGTGAAAATGGCCATACTGCCCAAAGTAATTTATACATTCAATGGTATCCCTTTCAAGCTACCATTAACCTTCTTCACAGAACTGGAAAAAAGAAAACACCTTAAACTTCATACAGAATAAAAAGGAGCCTGCATAGCCAAGACAATCCTAAGGAAAAAGAACAAAGCTGAAAGCTTCACTCTTCCTAACTTCAAACTATACTACAAGGCTACCGTAATTGAAACAGTATGGTACTGGTACAAAACAGAAATATAGACCAATGGAACAGAACAGAGGCCTCAAAAGTACTGCATACATCTACAACCATCTGATCTTTGATAAATATGACAAAAACAAGCAATGGGGAAAGGACTCCTGTTTAATAAATGGTGTTGGGAAAACTGGCTAGCCACATGTAGAAAGCTGGAACTGGACCTCTTCCTAACACCTTATACAAAAATTAACTCCTGGACTAAAGATTTAAGCATAAGACCTAGAACCATAAAAACCCTAGAAGAAAACCTAGGCAACACTATTCAGGACATAGGCATAGGCAAGGACTTCATGACTAAAACACCAAAAGCATTGGCAACAAAAGCCAAAATAGACAAATGGGATCTAATTAAACTAAAGGGCTTCTGCACAGCAAAAGAAACAATCATTAGAATGAACCAGCAACCAACAGAGTGGGAAAAAGTTTTTGCAAGCTACCCATCTGACAAAGGGCTAATATCTAGAATCTACAAAGAACTAAAACAAATTTACAAGATAAAAATAACCCATCAAAAAGCGGGAAAACCATATGAACAGATACTTTCCAAAAGAAGACATTTATGCAGCCAACAAACACATGAAAAAATGCTCATTATCACTCATCATTAGAGAAACGCAAATCAAAACCACATTGAGATACCATCTCATGCCAGTTAGAATGACGATCATCAAAAAATCTGGAGACAACACATGCTAGAGAGGATGTGGAGAAATAAGAACGCTTTTACACTGTTGGTGGGTGTGTAAATTAGTTCAACCATTGTGGAAGACAGTGTGGCAATTCCTCAAGGATCTAGAAATAGAAATACCATTTGACCCAGCAATCCCATTACTGAGTATATACCCAAAATATTATAAATCATTTTATTATAAAGACACATGCACACATATGTTCATTGCAGCACTATTTATGATAGCAAAGACTTGGAATCAAACTAAATGTCCATCAATGATAGACTGGATAAATAAAATACGGCACATGCATACGATGGAATACTATGCAGCCATAAAAAAGGGTGAGTTCATGTCCTTTGCAGGAACATTGATGAAGCTGGTAACCATCATTCTCAGCAAACTTACACAAGAACAGAAAACCAAACATGGCATGTTCTCACTCATAAGTGGATATTGAACAATGAGAACACATGGACACAGGGAGGGGAATATCACATACGGGGGTCTGTTTGTGGGTGGGGGCTATGGGAGAGATAGCAGGGGGTGGGGAGATTGGGGTAGGATCACAAAAGGAGAAATACCTAATGTGGGTGATGGGGGGATGGAGGCAGCAAACCACCATGGCATGTGTATACGTATGTAACAATCCTGCAAGATCTGCACATATATCAGAGAACTTAATAATAATAAAAAAAAAAGACTCATTACATACCTTCAAGTTGCTTCCATTCATAAGGGGAGTCAGATGCTTGAAGAAAGAATGATTAATGTCCAGTAGTGAGCACAGAGTCAGAAACTTGACCCACACCAGTATGTTCTGGAAAGATTCAGAAAAAAAGTGAACTCTAGGTTGAGACCACAGAAGTAGTAGGTCAGAATGGTACTGCTGGAAGTTGTTAAAAAGTATGTCTTTAGGTTATGTTTGAGGATCTGTAAATAATTTTACATAGGTGAAATAGTGTTGAGGTAGGGAGAAGAGGGAGAAGATAAATAGCAGAACAGAATGTAATTAATCATGAGCTTCCTTGGGGTGGACACTGTGATGTGTGACCCAGACCTCCCTCAATGACTTATTGAGAGTGCTGTTGGCCAACAGCCTTCACTGTCAGTTCCTTCAGGGATTGAATCACTTACAGAGCCACCTTGCTCTAAGTCCTGGGGTAGCCCAGTGGTTGGTCAATGCAAGAGTATAAAAACCTGGCCATGGCCTCCCAACTTGAGACTACTCTGAAGGACCATTCTAACTCTAGAGTTTCAGAAGGAATTGGCTGAGTCTTCTGTTCATTCTACATTAGGCTCAACTACTCCCCTCTTTTGCTCCTTTCCCCTCACTTGCAAAGGTTTGATCCCAAGAGCACTCAGCATGTTATAAACATTGTTCAATTCATGGGATTTAGCTCGTGTGGTCCAGCAACCCTCATTTTACAGATAGAAAATTGAGTCTGAGAAAAAAACATCTAATTTTTGAAATTTTTTTGAAAATTTTTTGAAATTTAGCCATTAGCTGAACAGGTTTTAGAATCTAGGTATCAGCCAGGTGCAATGGCTCATGCCTGTAATCCCAGCACTTTCGGAGGCTGAGGTCAGTGGATCACCTGAGGTCAGGAGTTCAAGACCAGCCTGACCAACATGATAAAACATTGTCTCTACTAGAAAAGAAAAAAACAGTACAAAAATTACCTGGGTGTGGTGGCAGGCACCTTGTAATCCCAGCTACTCTGGAGGCTGAGGCAGGAGAATCACTTGAACCCAGGAGGCAGAGGTTGCAGTGAGTTGAGATCGCGCCATTGTACTCCAGCCTGGGTGACAAGAGTGAAAGTCCATCTCAAAAATAAATAAACAAATAAATAAAATAAAAGTAAAATAGAATCTAGATATCTTGGCCCCCATTTCAGTCTTTTGCTTATAATGCAAATATGGCCATTTGTTTGTAACTTCTGTGATTTAAAATTAGAAAACTTTGCAAGTTGACGACATCTTACCTCACCACGTCATCCCTTATTACTCTCCCCCTTTCCTTCTGTGTTTTAGCCACAATAAGCTATTTTCAGTTATATAAGTGTGGGTTATGAGTTATTTCAGCGATAATTGTGTATATATAATTTTTAGTTCAAAGTCTCATTATTTTGCCCATTGGCTGCCTGGGTATACACCTGAAGTAAGATTTTATCCATGGAAGCTTTTTGTCTTCTCTGGGCATAATTATATAAAGTTGCTGGCTTTATTGTATCCTCATAATGTACATAACTCTTCCAGAATATATTCTACCTTTATTTGCTTGCATATTTTCTTTTTAGGTTCGAAGCTTTAGAAAACCTTGGAAGTTTTTCCTCATCTCTACTGAACCACTTAGAACAATAAATAGGAGGAAAAGCCTAATGAACGACACAATACATTTGCAAAGCCTCTAGGCATATAAGCTCCTCAAAATAATTAATGATTGTGTTGATAGCAGTAGTAGCAATTACAATAATAATGAATATCTAGAAAAGCATAACAATGTTAAAAGAACTTTGACAAATATTTTGTGCTTTTAAGAAATACTAAAATGTGGAAAAGACGTATTAAAGGGTGACTATGTCTTTACTGGAGTATTGTCTAACACGTCTGTCTAACCAAGGATTATTTGGTTCTCTAGCTCAATGCACTTTTGGTTGACATACTATTTTCTATTGATTAGAATCATGGCTCTGTAAAATTATATGTTTTCAGATGCATTTTTCTGGTAGGCATGCAAATTACTTCTGTTCAGTAGAAATGATAACTGTAAAAGTTATGAATTTGTTTGCCCTGCAGTAATTTCTTTTCCCAACTTTTATTTTAGGTTCAGTAGGTACATGTGCAGGCTTGTCACATGGGTAAATCCATGTTGTTGGAGTTTGGTGTAAAAATGATTTCGTCACCTAGATAGTGAGCATAGTACCCAGTAGGTAGTTTTTTTTACTGTTACCCTCCTTCTACCCACTCTCTCAAGTAAGCTCTGGTGTTTATCATTTACATATTTGTGTCCGTGGGTACTGCTTCTACTTATAAGTGAGAATGTACAGTATTTGGTTTTCTATTTCTGCATTAACTCACTTAGGATAATGGCCTCCAGCTGTATGTTGCTGCAAAGAATATCATTTTATTTTTAATGGCTGCATAGTGTTCCATGGTATATATGTATCACATTTTATTTATCCACTTCACTGTTGGTGGGCATCTAGGTTGATTCCATGTCTTTGCTATTGTGAATAGTGCTGTGATGAATATGTGAATGCATGTGTCTTTTTGGTAGAACAATTTATATTCCTTTGGGTACATACCCAGTAATGGGAGTACTGGGTGGAGTGGTAGCTCTGTTTTAAGTTCTTTAAGAAATCTCCAAACTGCTTTCCACAGGGGCTGAACTAATTTACATTTCTACCACCTCTGTAAAAGCATTCTCTTTTTTTCCACAATCTCACTGACATCTGTTATTTTTTGACTTTTTTTTTTCAACTTTTATTTTAAGGTCTACCATGCATGTGTATGTTCATTGCCACAGTATTTATAGTAGCAAAGCCATGGACTCAACCTAAATGCCCATCAGTGATAGACTGGATAAAGAAAATGAGGTACATAAACAACATAGAATACTATGCAGCCATAAAAAAGATCATGTTCTTTGCATGGATATGGATGGAGCTGGAAGCCAGTATCCTTAGCAAATTAACACAGGAACAGAGAACCAAACACCACATGTTCTCACTTACAAGGACAAGCTGAACAATGAGAACACATGGACACATGGTGGGATGGGGAGACAAAACACACTAAGGCCTGTTGGGCTGGGGGCAGGGAGAGCATCAGGAAGAACAGCTAATGGATCCTGGGTTTAATACCTAGAAGATGGGTTGATCTGTGCAGCAAACCACCATGGCACATGTTTCCTTATGTAACAAACTTGCACATCATGCACATGTAATCCCTGTAGTAATATTACTTCAGCAATTTTTTCAGTGCCTGTTTTTCCTCATTTTCTCTAGTTCTCCTTTGAGCAAGCTTTACAATTCTGCTATTTACCTTCTTTATGAGTTAAATAAACCTTTGACATGTGCTCACTGCATGTTTGTATGAGAGACATGTTTTTCATTACTTGAAAACTAAGCTTTCATATGACTTGGGTAAAACAGAAGTAGGTAACCTAATTTTACCTAATGAGAAACTAAGATTTAAGAATTCACCAAAAAAAAAAAAAAAAAACCCTTCAAAAAATCAATAAATCCAGGAGCTGGTGTTTTGAAAAGATCAAGAAAATAGATAGACTGCTAGGACTAATAAAAAAGAAAAGAGAGAAGAATCAAGTAGATGCAATAAAAAACAATAAAGGGGATATCACCACTAATTCCATAGAAATACAAACTACCATCAGAGATTACTACAAACAACTCTATGCACATAAACCAGTAAACCAGGAAGAAATGAATAAGTTCATGGACCCTTGCACCCTCCCAAGCCTAAACCAGGAAGAAGTTGAAACCCTGAATCGACCAATAACAAGGTCTGAAGTTGAGGCAGCAATTAATAGCTTACCAACCAAAAAAAGCCCAGGTCCAGATGAGTTCACAGCCGAATTCTACTAGACATACAAAGAGGAGCTGGTACCACTCCTTCTGAAACTATTCCAAACAATCCACAAAGAGGGAATCCTTCCCAAATCATTTTATGAGACCAACATCATCCTGATACCAAAATCCGGCAGAGACTCAACAAAAAAGAGAAAACTTCAGTCCTATATCCATGATGAACATAGATGCAAAAATCTTCAATAAAGTACTGGCAAACGGATTGCAACAGCACATCAGAAAGCTTATCCATCACGATCAAGTAGGCTTCATCCTGGGGATACAAGGCTGGATCAACATATGCAACTCTATGAATGTAATCCACCACATAAATGGAACCAAAGACAAAAGCCACATGATCATCTCAACAGATGCAGAGAAGGCCTGGACAAGGACTTCTTGACTAAAACACCAAAAGCATTGGCAACAAAA
Source organism: Plecturocebus donacophilus (assembly GCA_004027715.1). Lineage (NCBI taxonomy): Eukaryota > Metazoa > Chordata > Mammalia > Primates > Pitheciidae > Plecturocebus > Plecturocebus donacophilus. The sequence continues at coordinate 7,913 of PVKP010020989.1, forward strand.
GCCAAAATAGACAAATGGAATCTAATGAAACTCCAGAGCTTCTGCACAGCAAAAGAAACAATCATTAGAGTGAACTGGCAACCAACAGTTGGGAAAAAAATTTTGCAATCTACCCATCTGACAAAGGGCTAATATCCAGAAGCTACAAAGACCTTAAACGGACTTAAAAGAAAAAAATCAAATAAACCCATTCAAAAGTGGGCAAAGATCATGAACAGACACTTTTTAAAAGAAGACATATATGAGGCCAAAAGACATATGAAAAAATGCTTATCATCACTGGTCATTTGAGAAATGCAAATCAAAACCACATTGAGATACCATCTCAGGCCAGTTAGAATGGCAATCATTAAAAAATCTGGAGACAACAGATGCTGGAGAGGATGTGTAGAAATAGGAACACTTTTACACTGTTGGTGGGAGTGTAAATAAGTTCAACCAATGTGGAAGACAGTGTGGCGATTTCTCAAGGACCTAGAAGTAGAAATTCCATTTGACCCAGCAATCCCATTACTGGGTATATACCCAAAGGATTATAAATCATATTATAAAGACACATGCATATGTATGTTCATCGCAGCACTGTTTACAATAGCAAAGATCTGGAATCAACCCAAATGCCCATCGATGATAGACTGGATGAGGAAAATGTGGCACGTATACACCATGGAATACTATGCAGCCATAAAAAACGATGAGTTTGTGTTCTTTGTAGGGACATGGATGACTCTGGAAACCATCATTCTCAGCAAACTGACACAGGAACAGAAAATCAAACACCACATAGGCGGGTGTTGAACAATGAGAACTCATGGACACAAGGAAGAGAGCATCACAAACTGAGGTCTGTTGGGGGGGACTAAGGGAGAGGCAGTGGAGGGTAGGGAATCTGGGGAGGGATAACATGGGAGAAATGCCAGATATAGGTGACAGGGGGTTGGAGGCAACAAACCACATTGCTGTGTATGTACCTATGTAACAATTCTGCATGATCTGCGCATGTACCCCATAATCAAAAGTACAATTATATATATATGTATGTATATAAAGAATTGACTTACCCAGTACTAGTCCTTACTACTCTGTGGTGATGGCCAATTTTAAGTCCAAGTTTCTTGACTTCAGAACTTGTGCTGTGAACAAGAGACTCTTAGCTATGCCTGGGAATGTGTCAAATGGTGAGAAGGAAGTTCTCAGAAGAAAGATATGAGAGTTGAAAAATACATGTTGCTGAGTGTGTGGTTTTGTCAGTCATTGATCCTGACGAATATCCTAAGAAATGTCTCAGAGTTACTTTCTCTCCATTGTCTGTAAATTTTAAGTCTTCAGCCACTACCTTGGTGCTGAAACTTACCAATTTTTTTATACTCATTCTAACAAGGAATCTTGGCGTGTATGAGTGCTAAACTGGAATGTAAGAGAAGAGAGGGAGGAAAAGAAAGAGAAAGGAAGGCCTATGGTCTGACTCCCCTAATAATATTGTATATCTATTGCTCTTACTGTTTTCCCCTATGGGATATTTCTGTGAATGACATGGAAAAACAAGTTAGTGTTCTGTAAGGAGATTTGTAGATGATGGACTGAGTAACACTGACAGAGAGATCCTAAATCAATTCAGTCTCTCTCTCTCTCTCTCTGTCTTTTTTTTTTTTTTTTTTTTGAGAAATGATGCCTTTATGTTATTAGCTCTGTTACTTGACAAAACCAGATCTTTGTGATTTATTTTATTGGACATTTGATCTGACTGCAGAGATTTATGTTTATAAAACTTATTTCCTGCAGATGGTTAGACTACAAAAGAAGTCTAAGATGTTTATGTAATTAGTATTAGATAAGTGTTATGTTCCTTTGGAAATAAGGAAATAACTTTTCTTTCCAAGTACCCCAACATAATTTCACATCATTTCACATGCATTAATTAGTATCCACTATATAGAAGGTGCTACAGAGAGCATCACCTTCATGCCTTGGGGCTCATGAGTCTTATGAGGCATTTCATTTAATCTGGAGAGCAATATCATGGAATAGGGGGGAACAATTCGATTTGAGCAATAATGGAACTAAGACTCAGTGTGTTTAAATACCTTATGCAGGATTACAAAACTGGGAAATGATTACATTGACGTGAACATATCTGCTACCAAGCCTGGGAAGGCTTACATCTCCCTCTTGTGAGAACTAGGAGTTGGGAGGGAAGCCCACGGAGAGGAAGAGTAAGGGGAAGATATCAGCCTAACATATCATATTAGCTGAAATTAACTAATGAAAAAACATTGTGAAAGGTTTTATTCTCACATCCTGATCTGTCTCCAAACAAAACTAGGTTCCTTTCAGTGTATTAATAGATACATAATGATCATCTATTTTCTCTGTCATTATGCATGGCCGCAATGCCCAATATGTGTCAGCCAATGTGAAATAACAGAAGTTATGTAGAAGAAGTTCAGAGAAAGACTAAGGAAGTAAACACACTGAAAACAATATAACCCAAATGTGTTGGAAATAAAGGGTAGAGAGAAATATGCCAACAAAATTATAACCCAAACAAATATGCCATAGCAATATTAATAATAGATACAATAAAACTAAAGGGAAATGTATTTGCACAGGTAACAATATTTTATACTGATAAAAGGAATGCTTAGTTCATCATCAAAATGATCTGAAACTTAATATAAGATTAAATAAATATAAAGAAACAAATACCTGACATGTGAGGATAAATTAGCAGACGCAGTGAGGGATTCAAGACACACTCCCTGGGAAACTGATCAAGCAGAAAACAATATCACTAAACATATACATAATTTCAATTTCATAATTAGTAGTTCGATATAAAACATGTGGAAACTACTCCCTAACACCCTCCACCCCCAAATGCTGACATATGTGAATTAAATCAGTGTAGTGCTGATACAAAAATAGAGTCCATTTGGAGCAAAATAGAGAGCCCATGCATATATGAAAACTTGATGCTATATAATAGCAGCAATCCCAGAGATTAAAGGGTACCTTTAAATATTGGCGCCAGAAAATTTGGCTTTCTACTTTGGAAAAATAATTAAATTGGTACTTACTTTACATGTGAGAAAAATATGGATATTTTAGATGGATTAGAAATCAGAGCATGGAAAATGAAACAAACAAAAAAGCCATAACTTTAAAAACTTTTAGAAAGCTTTGGAACAGAACTTATGTTTGACTTCAGATATAAAAGCATTTATTGAATAACAAGCAGAAAGCATGAAGCATGAAGGAAAGGATTTACAAATTCGATTACTCAATTTTGGATAACACATTTGCAGACCTCAAACAGGCAAAACATTAGTATTTAGAATATGCAGTGCAAATAAATAATAACCAACAGCTCAACAGAAAACTGCAAGTTATTTAAACAAGAAATGCACAGAAGGCCTAAAAAATAGTTCAAAAAAATATGAAAAATGTTCAAACTTACTAGAAATAAGATTAAAAATATGAGAGCCTATTTTCATCTATGAGTTTATTAAAAATATACATTTCTGATTATTTGGGTATTGAGGAGGATGTTGAGAAACAGCAGCTCACAGTATAGGTAAAAGTGCAAACCAGGAAGACATCAAATGTCATACAGCATATGTGGTGTAGTAGGCGGAAGAACTGCCTGCCAACCAATATCCACATTCTATTCTCAAGAACCTAGGAAACATTCCTTACGTGGCATAAGGGACTTGTAGATGTGGTTAATTTAAGGATTTTGATGTGGAAACATTCTTCTGGATCATGTAGGTAAGCCTGATGTAATCACAGGAATCTTTTAATCATATACATTTCCCTAGCTATCTATAGGAATTATATAGAAAATCCCATAAAATTGTTTATTTTACCAAATTAATTTTCTTAAAGTTCTAGAGCCCAGAAGTTCAAAATCAGTTTCTCTGAACTAAAGACGTGTCAGTAGGGCTGGTTCCTTGTGGAGGCTCTGGGGGAAAATCTCTTTCCTTGTCTTTTTCAGCCTCTCCAGGCTGCCTGCCTTGCTTAGCTCACAATCCCTGCTTCACACCATTCCCACCTCCTTCCTCCATTGTTACATTTCCTACTTTCTTCTTTGACTTCTTGCCTCCTTCTTTTTCTAAGCAGATCAAAGAGATTATCACAGTGTGTTCACCCTGCTCCAACAAAATACCTTAGATTAGGCAATTTATAAACAATAGCAATTGAATATTCAACTAATAGCAGTTCTAAAGGCGGAAAACTCCCAGATCCAGGATCCAGAGATTGGGGGTCTAGTGAGGGCCCATTCTTTGTAGATAGATGGTGCCTTCTTGTGTCTTCACATGGTTGGGGGTGGTGGCCAAGCTCCCTCAGGCCTCTTTTATAAGGGCATTAATCCCACTTGCCAGGGCTTCACCCTCATGACCTAGTCACCTTTTGAAAGTGCCACCTCTGAATATCAACACACTGGGAATTAGATTATAACACATGAATTTTGGAAGGATACAGCATTCAGACCATAGCAGGGATGATGCAGGCACATGTAATTATCCATGACTGGCTCATAGTAGAAAATTAATGAATGTTGCCATTACTGTTGCTGTATTATCTCTACATTTCCATTATGACCAAGGAGGGAAGAAAAATACTTCATTCATACAATAAAAAATGATAGCAATGAAGGGTATGGAGCAGAAAAGTACTATAGCTAGAGTGAGTAAACTATATATATAGTGGAATGGTATATATATGTGTGTGGCTGTCTGTTTGTGTGTGTGTGTGTGTGTGTATATATATATATATATATATATATAAAGCTAGTATACATGTATACAACACATTATCTCTCTATATATACAGTTGTACATATGGACTAGGCAAACTTGTAAAGAAATTTAAAATTTTAGGTGTACATTAGAATAGGCCACGGGGATAGGGATTTTTGAGCATTCTTCTATCTTCTTTGCAGCTGTTCCTAATAAAAAGAAAATATAACCTAGGCAAATCCTGGACACATTTATTGGCCAGAAGGGTGATTGTCTATGTTAAAATTAAAATCTTCTGGCTCTTTTTTCCTCTTCCATGCATATGTCCTGGGTAATAAGATGATGTATAAATTTGGTCTTTATATAGTTTATCATCTAAACCAAGACACCTTTAAAAGTAAAAGAAGTACTATTAAAAATTATAGTGAGCAACAATTAAAACTGGGATTATCTCAGGCATACCAGAATGTATAGCCACCTTATATATGTGAAGACATTTGTATCTTTTTACATGTGCCCAAATTATGCCGGCTTTCTTGTTTTGTTCTGATGTCTATTTATTCCCCTAGATTTTTGTAATATATTGATATTTATGTATATACCCAGAAGAAAGGATAGAACCCTAGACCTGGACTCTATCCAAGCTTAGCAAAATCTTCTTCGTCAGACAACCTAGCTAATGATAGACTGCTTCTATTGCCTTCGACCCTATATATTCCTATTTTGAGAACACCAAAGGGACACAGATAATTTATTCCATACTGCATAGAATAAATGCAAATATCTCTTGCTCCTCTAACCACAAATGTTATCTGAATACCATGGAAACCATTCATTTCCACTTATCAGAATAAGCACAAAGGTTTCCCACTAAATATTAGAACATCTCACGTAAATCTAAATATTGCTCCATGTCTCTCCTTTATGTGTGTGTATACATAAAATTACATTTGTAAATACTTACATATAATATGTATATGCATGTATGTATGTGTGGGTATAGATCATCTTCCTGTTTATTGTAATATTTTTTGGTGTTTTTCCTGATAGAATTATTCTCAATGGTTCATTTATCCATCTATCTACCCATCCATCCATTTATGGTACGAACAAATTTTATCTTCTTTTCTTTCATTCTGGCAAAGATGATATTTTTAACATCATTTCTACCTCTCTATAGACATTTTCATTTATGAACCTAATGCTAGTGATTACATTAGGAAGATAGCGGGAAGAAACAACAAATTCTGAGATAGTTACTACTTAAGATATGTGACTGAGTTCTTGGGGTACTAGCATCTGGTTCACGGTGTCTGATTCCCTTTCTAAGATGGTAAGAAGAAGTTTGTTATTTTCTTGTTTTTGGTTGTCTATTTTTGAAAGGGAAAGAGTATCTAACATCATCCTGTTCTTATCAATAACATAATAAAATCACATTTCTGACAACTTCAAAGTTTGTATACTTTTTTCAAAAAGTATATATTTCAAAAAGCAAATACTTTTTTCCAGCAAATTCCTATCAGTTTTTAAATCTTTCAGAACACTTAATGCTTTATATAGACCAGCAGGTTCTTCAGCACTATAGTAACAATAGGAACTGAATACATTCCACCTATGCCCTCAAGGAGCCAGGAGTTCAGTGGAGATGAGAGGAAAATCGATGGAAAATAGTAACTTAGATGTGGGCTAGAGAAGAAATACCTAACCAAAAATGCACTGGGGAGTGCAGAGGTCTGAGAAAGATTTCTCGAGAACTTGCTGCCTTTGGTTTTGAAGGAAAGGTGTCATCTTAGTGGACAGGAAACAAGCAAGCAAACCAACCAACCTTCCATGGTCATAGTATGTGATAGTTTGTACTCACAAAGGGTGAGAAAATCAGCTCAGATAGCACATGTTTCCTTTCATTAAATACTTTGTGTCTTAGATTCAAATTAATCTTTTAAATTTGGAGTTGGATTATAGGTCCCTGCATCAAGCTCTTCACCAAAAGACACCCCAGAGACACTCTAGAGACACAGGTGAGCTCTGCAGATCTCCCTAGTCCATTGATTTCCCTTTCAGCACCAGCACACTCTAGAAGGGATGAGATGTTACATTATTCTAGGGTAATTAGTCAGTTTTCCTTAGGACAGGTGGGGTGGGAGGGTCTTTGATTTCTACTTTCAGATGTATTCAGATCTGTAAACTCAAGGGACAATATGCAATTGAATTTTCCTACTCAGGTTTGGCCTGGAGCTTGGCCTCATCCAAGGCTATTGTAGAATAAGGTCTCCTACTTATGTAGAGAGCCACATGTTCCTGACAGGATTAAAACTTATTAGTATGGACCTGGTGCAGTGGCTGACACCTGTAATCTCAGCACTTTGGGTAGTCGAGGCAGGCGGATCACCTGAGGTGAGAAGCTTGAGACCAGCCTGGTCAACATGGTGAAACTCCATCCCTGTTAAAAATACAAAAAATAGCCAGGGGTGGTGGTGGGCATTTGTAATCCCACCTACTTGGGAGGCTGAGGCAGGAGAATTGCTTGAATTTGGGAGATGGAGGTTGCAGTGAGCGAGTTCACACCATTGCAATCCAGTCTGGGTGACAGAGTGAGCCTCCCTCTGAAAAACAAAAGACACACACACACACACACACACACACAACTCCCACCTTACTAGTATGAGCTCTAGATAACAAACACAATAGGAAAATTATTTTTTCAAGCAGTGGAGGGGCTCAAAATCCCCATTGGTCATCTGCACAGATGTATTTGTTTTTTATTAAATATATTACTGTATAATATACAATAATAACCAATATTTTGCACTTTAATGTGTAATATTCACAGAACTTCCATCTCAGTGATTTTACTCGACATTTCACAGCAACCTGGTAATAAATATTTCCTACCCCATTTTCCAACTGAGGAGACTGGATCTCATAGAAAACAACCAACCAGCTCAATTCCCATAGCAATTTTGTGGTTAACATTTTGAATCTTGAACCCAGATTCCTTTGAGTCTGCGTCCCTCTTTAGTCAGGTATTTCTTTGGAATAATCCATAATAAGCTAACTAATAATGATAATTTTATTAGATTATTTTAATTTATCCTGGAAAGATATTCAAATAAATTTCAGAAAATTTATAATTCTTTTCTTCTCATGCTCTTCATTGTGTAAATGTGGCCACTGATAGCATATCTTTTTCAATATTTTCAAAGCTCTGTGGAAGGCATAATGCAGTTTTCTTTATTATTTTAGCATATCTTGTCCCAACACCAAAGCTCCTGTGCAGTTTGTATATATACATATAGACAGTGATGTTATTGTCTGTGTGGCAACAGGATTCTCAATGAGAGAGGAAATTAAAAAGCAACAGGTGATGAAAACAGAATGATTCCATCTTCTCTGAGCATAAACACTAGCAACACCTGATAATCTTGAAAGACATTTAGTTCTGTCCAATAAATATTTGAATCTGTCTAATCGAACCATTTTTCATTATTGCTGAAGTAGACGTGACCAGATTTTACTTGTAAGTAAATTTAATGCTTGTTAGGAAAATGAATCAGAAAGCTCTGGAAAGGTTATAGAAAGCTATTCTAATTGGCTTTGTTCGAGCTCCTCTTAAAGTCGTAGGACACTGTTTTGCAGCTTCCTTCTGAAAAATGTGGCTTCTGGAACTCTCAAAAGCTGCTTCATTGTAGCCCAAAAGAAACACCAGCCACTTTGCTTGCCAAGTTTATTTGAAAACAGGAAAAATCATTACTATGGAAAGCTAACAGTAAGTAGTACCTGGGCTCTCTAGTTCTCAAAAGCAAACAAACATTCAGGCTCCTTGTGAAGCGTGCTCCTATTAAGCAACCTCTCTGCACTGGCAGGGAGTCTAGTCTCAGCACCAAATGTTGGCATAACATCCGCAGTTTACTGTTTGCCTTCTTATATCATAACTCTCCAATGGTTGTAATGAATTAGTATCTCACTCTTTCTATGGTTTGTCAGCAGGAGATAGAAGTTCATGAAGTGGAAGCACAGCAGGTGGTGTTTGTCCTTTAAGCAGGTGCTCAATGGTTAGGGCTGAGCCCTTTGGCTCTTCACTGGCAGCAGAAAAAGAAGTACTGTGTTGCATGGTCTTTCCGTATGCTATTTTATTTTACTAGTCATAGCAAAGTTTAATAGTGGTTTTTAGTATTCTTTTTTTTTTAGAGATGAAGACACTGAGGTTCAGAGAGTGTCACTGAGGTTTAGGTTATATGACTAATGTCACCCAACCAAAAACAAGGCTGGACGTTGAACTGTAATCTTTGTCATTCTCAAGTCCGTGTCTCTTCCTAGTGCAGAAAATAACTGTAATAAACCTAATTCTTATATCTGACCCTGTTCAGTAACTCATTCTGGCTCTTACATACTTTATTGCAGTTAAGATAGGTGGCATATGTGTCCTTGTATCAGTTATTTGTGTGTAGGAGGATGTTAAATATAATGTTCAGCTGTTTGAATTGCATGGAATTGATTAGTTCCCTCAAGTAGCCAGGCAATTAAGACTTTTTCAGCGATGAAAAGAAAGAGGTTGCCGGGCGCAGTGGCACGCCTGTAATCCCTGCCTGTGCTTCGGGAGACCAAGGCGGGTGGGTGGGTCACCTGAGGTCAGGGTTTCACCGTGTTGCTCAGAGTTGCTGGAGCAGAGTGAAAGATAAAGGGAGACCTAAGAAAACACGTATAAAGGGAGTGAGAGACCAGCGCATGGTAAGGATTTTTTTTTTCACTTTCAATACTTTCAGACTGACCAACATGGTGAAACCCTGTCTCTACTAAAAATACAAAAATTGGCCAGGCGTGGTAGCACACATCTGTAACCCCAGCTACTCAGGAGGCTGAGGCAGGAGAATCGCTTGAACCCAGGAGGCAGAAGTTGTAGTGAGCCAAGACTGTGCCACTACACTCCGGCCTGGGCGACAGAGCAAGACACTGTCTCAGAAAAAAAAAAGAAAGAGAGAAAGACAGAGAGAGAAAGAAAGAAAAAAGAGAGAGAAAGAAGAAAGAAAGAAGGAAGGAAAGAAAGAAGAAAGAAAGAGAGAGAGAAAGAAGAAAAGAAAGAGAAAGAAAAAGAAAAAAGAAAGAAGGAAAGAGGGAGAAGGTAATCATTTGTATATGTGTAGATAGAGCTTCAGTGTGCTTCATTTGTGTTTATTCTGAAAAGTTGTTCTGGACTTCCCATTATACTTAGAAAATAAAATCTGAACTTCCTACTTATGCCCTTAGGGCCCCCTGAGGCCTCTCTTCTTTATTCAATTCCATTGTCATCCCCTGATACTATGTTTTTTTCTCAAAACGTCAGGCTTTGTGGTCTTTTGAGGGTTTCTAGACCATACCAGGAGTCTTTTCAACATCCTTTCTTTTTTATTCATTTTCCTTCTTTTCTTCTCCTCCTTCCTTTCCTCCACTTCCCTTATTCATATTTTTTCAACACATTTTTATTGAGAACTTTTACATTCCAGACAGAGATGCTAAAGATGGAAGAATGGATAGCATTTGCTGTCCCTTCGTATGTTTTGAGATCTAGTACGAAGGTCCTGGGACAAGAATATTTGTGCTATGTTCAGGGAACAGCAAGAAAAGTCGCAGTTACTGGAGCAGAGTGAAAGATAAAGGGAGAGGTAAGAAAACAGATATAAAGGGAGTGAGAGACCAGCCCATAGAAAGGATTTTTTTTTTCACTTTCACTACTTACCATTCATTCTTTCTGTTTAGCAGCAACTTCATACCCTTGACCAATATCCTCCCGTTCCCACCAACCCCAAGTCTCTGGTAAAAATTCTGAATTTAATTCTAAGTGATGGAGGGAAGCAATAGATGTTGTACGCCAAAAGTGGATGGATAGTCTCTGGCTGCTGTACGGAAAACAAAATGTCAGAATAACAGAGTCAAATCGGAAATACAATATATGGAATTTGCTATTGTCCAGGTGGAAAGTAATAGTAGCGTCATTGGGTAGAGATGAAGGTGTTGAAAAGTAGTTGAATCAGGGAAATGTTTTGAAGTTAGAACCCATAGAATTTTTGATTCTATCTCAAAAATAATGATTAAACGTTTTGGTAATAACAAGCAGGTTAATGATAGTCTTATTTGCCAATGCAGGGGGATAATAATTTTGGGAAAAACATTTATTTAAGTTGAAATTTGTATTAGATATCCAGGCAGTAATGTCAGTGTGCCTTCTGGAATTGAGGGGGGAATTGAGAGTTGCAGTTATACATGGGAGTTGTGGGGATCTATCTGATCTTCCACCTTGATGACTTTTGCACTTCCTTGTGTGTTCTTACTCTGTTTCTTATCTACTTGCCTCTTTCTTATTATTCAGGTATTTGCTTAAGTGTCACCTTTTTAGAAAGGCCTTCCTTGGCTGCACTATGAAAGGTGGCCTTCTTTACCCATTTTGTCATATAACCCTGCTTGAGTTTATCTAGCTAGCTATCTCCTTGCTATCTATTATCTATCATTTTATGTTTATCATTGTTACTTTTTTTAATCGTTATGAATTTCTCTTCAAAGGACTACTTCAAATTTGCCACAAATTTTGTTTTGATTATTTGCTTTCTGTTTGATTATCTAAACTCCCACAAAAATATGAGTTTCATGAAACCATAGATCATGGCTATTTTATTTATCTTATTGCATTCTCAGTGCCTAGCACAGGCCCTAAAATAGTAAATGCACACTAATTGTCGTTTACTAAATGATCATTGTTGTGCTCTGTTGATGGTTTTCCCTTCAAGTCCTTGACTCCAGACACTTGCTGTGCCAATTCAGAAAGGCGAGTACTGCATAAGTGGCTTGAAGTTTACCTGCTACTAAAGTATGGAATGGTCCATTTACTTTGAGGTTGGTATCTTTTGAGGATTTCCAAAGTCAAGGGGACTTCTATGAAAATCCTCCCACCTCTCTTTAAGGCTAAAAACAACCACCTCATTTGCCTAAGCTTACTTTACAGTATCTGCCCTCTGTCTGTAAGATAGTGATATAAACAGACAGTAACAATAGAATGTGATGATGGCTAACACTTTCACTCAGTACTCTTGGAAGGTGAAGGAAAGAACATTCCTACCACTAACTGGGGGTTTCTGCCATGACTCACAGGACACTTAATGATTTAGCTAAGCCTAGAATATTGAGAAGTTTAGCAGCTGAAATTGATCTAATGTAGTTCAAAATGTGAATTTTGTGCCAAAAATATATAAATTCAAATCTCAGATCTTTTATGTATAATGTGTAGTCTAGTTCAAGTCACTTGAATTATTTGGGTACCTTTTCTGATCCATTAAAATTACTTTTAATGTTTGAGTAAATATTTGAGATGTTAGACATATAGGGTCTGACATTTTGGCTGGTGAATAAACTCTAAATATAGTAGCAATGTGGTTGTCGTCAAGGAAAAAAATGCCAAGAAAATATATTTAAGTTACTTCTGGATAAGCCCTAATTATCTAATACAATAGTACATTCTTCAAGGCAGAGTGATGCTTCCTTCTTCTGCTTAGCATGTGGAAGATTTATCTAATATACTTTGCTTTGAATTCCCAGCCTGCTCTCTTAAATTTATTTGACAGTGGGAATAGCAAATATTTTGAAGTCATAATAAACTATATGTGAACAAAATATATCCATCACTTCTTATCCGGGGGATTTTGAACAAGATGCTAAACTTTCTAAACTTCAGATTTCTTATTCGTGAACTGGAAATGATAATATTCATGGCCTTGTTTTGTTAAATTAGATATTCCATAAAATTTGCTAACATACTGCTTAGCACGTAATACATGCTTTCTATATGGTATATGAGTACTATAGCAGCCTTAGTAATAGTAATACTTGCTTTCTATATGGTATATGAGTAGTACAGCAGCCTTAGTAATACTAGTAATAGTAGTTGCATTTCACTGGAACATTTAACATCAGTTAGTCATCCTATATCCTTATCTATCCAGCAAGAAGTATGTACAGATTCATTGTGGTATAGACTTATAGTGCTTACCCAAATCTTACGCCTTTTCAGCCTGCACTCCTGAAGTAGTATTATACTTTCTCACACTCTTGCAATTAGCCAGGGAAAAGTACTCGTGTTTGTGAGTAAACTGTGCACAGAATCTGTGTGTTCCATGTATAGGCAAGAGGACAAACGAGCCAGTAGGTGGCCCTCCGATTCTCTCTTCCCTGCTGTAGTCTTTTTGCAGACCTAGTAACTGCAATAATATGGAAGCATTATCAACTTAGATCCTGAGTGAACAGAACTCTAGCCAATCTGTGAGGTTCATTTGAGAAAGAAACATATTTTTAATGTGTGAAATTTAGGCGTATTTGTCACTGTAGCTTTTCCACTTAATCTATTATATGCTAATACACCTAAGTAATATACTAATATTATATTATTATATAATAATAATATAGGTGTATTATATACTAATACACCTAAGTAATAGTAAACATGGATTCTCATAAGAAGAACAATTTTAATTATTTCTTCTCCTGGGAGACCTTTATGGACAATAATTTCCTGATGACTGACTAATAGAAAAATATGCTACTTACTTTAATAGCAATCAAAATAAAATATTTCTTGCTCTGTGAACCTGAGAAGCATGAGTGAGAATGCAATTTTAAGAACTGATAAAGAATTTAGGTATTTTGAAAAGATTATTATGGAGTAAATTGAGTTCAGATAATTTCTGATCTTGTTTAAAAAGACTAGGCATTTTGAATTTAAAGTATTTTTTATTTGATGCTTGATTATTAATGCAGATACTTAATTGGACTTTCTGAATGGTGATCTAATATAAAAAAAAAAACCCAAACAAACAAAGGAAAAACACAAAACCTAATAACTCTAAAAGAAGGTTGAAATTGAAATTGCTTTCTCTGTAAGAGGTACTTAAATACGAATTATAGGGTGTGTGTTGTGGTGATGCCCTATTGCTCTGCATCTGATATACTTTCATCTAGCTCTTCATTTGTCACTACTCTTAATGAATACCCTTAGACAAATCCTCTACATTAAAAGGCAGTATGGCCTACCGGCTAAATACTTGGCTCTTAAAGCCAAATGCCCAAATCAGGTTTCCATCTCTGCGGCTTATTATCCATGTGACCTGGAGCAATTGACTTGAAAACTCTGTTACTCAATTTATTTACTGGTACAATGAAAATGCCAACAGTAAATATGCTTAGACTTATTGTGAGTTAAAATATTTAAAGTACTTCAAAAAGTCTGAGGCATGTGCACAGTAACTTTCAAAACTATTAACTATGTCTCTCATGGCTTTTGTTTTACTATCTACAAAATAAAATGGTTGGACTAGATGATCTCTTAAAGTCCTGTTATCTGCTTTTCTCTTATTCTAAGAATAAAATTTCTATAAGTTTGGGATTCATAACTGTATTATTTGTCCTATTAGATTACTATAACCTAATGAATTCCAAGACAAAAGACATTAAATAAATATTTTTTGAATATATGTATCAGTGACTTTATCATAATAGCTACCACATATCAAGGAGTTAAGCATGCCACAAACTGTTCAAGTGCTATTATCTTAAATTCTCTTAATGATCCAATAAATGCAACTATCACCTCATATCACCCATGAAGAAATGATGTAAAAAATGTTAGATAACTATTTCAAGTTCATGCCATTTAATGAATGGAGAGCAGGGAAAGAAAAAGACTTGGATTTAGATGTTTGACTTCTAAGCATTTAAATCATTTTTAAAGTATTTGTATGAAGACAATTTATGATATAACTGTGAACTTGATATAGAAAGCTGAAATCAACTCTTAAAATACTGCTTTCATTATTGATAGCTCCACAAAATGGCAGTTATCTTTGTATCTGTTCATGCCAGTCATTAAGGAATGCCTTTCTTTTTTTCAGAATTAGGACTATGTTTATCTTAACACAATGCCAGTCACATAAGAAGTGCTCAGTATATGTTGATGGATGAGTAAATGAGTAGCAATTAGAAATCTGGTGGCTGATGAGGGAGGCTTCAATGGGTTATGTTTCAGAGATTGTTTTCTATCAAATTACCAATATTATAATTGTCCTTGAGTCTATATCTGGTGTCTTTCATGTTTTTATCCTCAATCGTCAAAAAATATGTAATGTGGAAACAATTGACTTAATTGTACCAATGAAAGTATATTGAGAAAATAACTTATCCAAGATTTGAGTAATAATGGTAAATTATTCAAATTCTAATCCCCCACTATTATTTTTACCATATCAAATTTGCTTGCAGAGTTAAATGAGTGAAAGAGAGACAGATAGAAGAGAAAGTGAGAGAAGATACAGTGTAGTTGTGGGTTTCCGCATTATTACCGCTCTCTAGGATGTTGTACATCTCTTAGAGAGGTGAAGCACTGTAGGGAGTTGCAATACAGTGACAATGACCAACATATAATCTTTATGTTATTTTTATTGTGCAAGTTTCAGATCACCTATTTTTGAGAAACAAATTATTCCTCTCTTATTTGAAATGGACATTCAGATCAGTCTCAACTTACCAGCCTCTTGGAGCCTTAGCATCTTCTGGGAGGCAAAGCGTTTTCATGCCTTTCATGGAGTTGTTGGCCCTGAATATCTGTGGTGCTATCCTGTGTAACTGTGTAAAGTTTATGTGCTAAGTGTCTTTCAAAAGACATACAGGGTTATCCTTTTGGCAGGTGAAATGGCATTTATGTGCCTAATATCTGTGGTGCCTTTCACATCTATGCCTCAGCATTTCAGCTCAGTATGGGGACAGCTGGTAGGAGTTCAATATCTCAGTGCTGCTCTTATCGACATGCTTTTCTAAAATGAAGGAATAGATGCTTTGATTAAAGGCTTAAGATGCAAGCCATTCAGGGTGGTCAAAATGTTTGGTTCTATTGACATTCTCCTGTAAACCACTCAACCATTTGGTAAACAGACAAGAGTTCTGGATTACAGAATAATTATGGTTGGCCATGGTAAAGGGCTTTCTCAACCATCTATCTCCCAGGGAGCTCGATGAACTATTTTAAAGAAGCACAGCTGGAAAGCTTCACACCAGAGCTTCACAAAAACGTTCTTGGAGTGTCTAACAATCGGGCTTAACATCTAACAGAAATGGCCCATTAATGTAGAACCACTTGCCTGGAACTGAATGCATTTTGTTGGCAAAAAATGGCAAACATATTTTGAGAAAAGATTCACAGACCTAAGGATGAATGATGAGAGTGGTCGTCCTCCTTTTTTTTTTTAAATAATACACTGAGTAACTAAAAGAGAATATAAATTTTGAATTGCATTTTCAAGTAGGTTCTCTGTACTGCTCCTTTTCTTACAACCTATTGAAAGGAAATGACATGTTTACTCTAAAGATGATATGTATCTAAACAAATCACAAAGTGAGTAGTACTTGGTGTCTGTATAAAATTGACAAATGCCAGAGCCAGGTCCCATTGACTAGAAATCAGAGTAATGTATGTTTCTTCAGGAATATTTAGTTTCTTTAATCTTGCCCTCCTTTTTGTTTGTGTATAAGCAGAAAACCTGTTCTGAAAACATGTTACTAGTTTTTTAATATAGTTTAAGAATATCTCTGACACAGTCATAAAAGGCCCTTATTCTCTTCCTTTTGCCATTTGAGAACAGAAAGACATTATTCAGACTCTGGAAACATGTATTTTCTTATATAAATTTTCTTTCAAAAAGGTTTTGAGGCAGACTAGGAAGGTATGGAATAAATAAGAATAAAATAAGAATAACAGAACTAGTAAAGACAAATGCAAAAAGGGTAAGCTTTTGAAAGATAATTAGAACTTTCAGTTCTAATTTTGCTGAATTTTTTCTGTGAGCTGCCTACCACAAAGCAAATTTAGAAGATCCTCAATATGTGTAAGACAAAATCAACAAGTTCAGCCGAAGCAAGGAATTATAAAATTACCAACTTACCAATTCCTGACAGTTAACATAATAACTGATTTAGACAAGCATTATCAAAGGATACTAAAAAGTATTTCCCCTGTCTCTGAAATACTTTTAGAGCACAGGATATTCACATGGTCTCAAAGTATCTCTCCACAGTTTACCTAATAATTCCAAATAAGAATTTACCTTCATGTGAAATGATTCACTAGGAGTATTTACCAAGTTCTTAGTCTACGCATCATTAACAGTGCGAAAACCCTAGCATATATGCTTCCTGGTGGGATGCAGAAAGAAGTAAACATCTTCATGTAGTATTACTAACACAATTGTCTAACTTGAATCTAATGATGAGGAAACCAACAAATTCAGAATGTGACAAGATCTGATTTTCTAGTGGTAAGTATCTCTGTTTCAAGGAGAACTTTTTCTGTTATGTTTTTATCCCACCACAATAAATATTTATCATTCACTGATCTTAAATCAAGCCTCAAGGGTACCTATTACTTTGACACTAGCTTTATTCTTAGAAGATTGATTTTTCCCTTTCTTAGGCTATGCAGGCTACCTATCTGTTTGTCTAGTCAATTGATGAAACACACAGGCTTCCATACAGGTGGCAACTTAAGTTGATTTAGTTTTTCCTTAAGTAATTATTTAAATTGGTTTCAACAAGACTTTTAGAACTGACATGGTAACCACTAGCATATCGGTAGTGTTACTCAAGAATGGTTTTTATCTTCTAGTGCTTGAAGAAGTGTGTTCGTGCGATATATCCAAATAAGTCCTCTATACTAGAAAATAATAAGTCTTGTGATGTCAATTCTGAATATTTCTAGATCTAAATAGTGTCCCCTGGTGTTTATTCTTATGACCTGACCTTATTGTCCTCAAATGGGCAATTACTGGATGGTAAAATTTTAATTGCTTCAAACGGGCAATTAAAATTTTAGTCAAAAATTTTCCAACTTTTTTGTGTTTCCATTACATTAGAAAGGGCAGCTAAATAGTCCTGTTGAATTAATAGGTCAAAGGGTAATGGGGCAATGAATGTGACTAGGGATATGGCCTGTGATTTTCCTCTCACTATCTGTTGAAAAGTTTCAGTGGCCTTAATCAGAATTCTTCGTTTGATAGCAATCATTTACAAGAGACATCAAAAAAAAAATGCTCATTAGATTTCCCCTGGGGAGACAATTATGGAAGTTGTAATTTTCCACTCTAAGTACGAACAGCTTCGCCATGAAAAGAAGTCTTCACGTGGATAATGACAATAATGCAGTTTAATCTTTAAAGCACCCAGCCTGAAGGCCTCTTAACTGGGAAACAGATGTGCTATGTATCTTCACTTTCTATTCAACAGCAGCACAGACGATTTATAAATAGCCAGGGCCTTAGATGGGGCTGGAGGAAGACTCTTATCTAATGACCTAAGCCACAATATTTGCCAGGGAAGAAACCATGGCAATGATATTGACTAAACACTTAGGATGCACCGAGCTCCTTGATAGGCAGTTTACATGCATTGTTTTACTCAAATCTGACAGCAACGCTACTGCCAATCTGGTGCTATTGTTATTTTTGTTCTAAAGTTGGGAAAACTGAGACTTAGGGAGTTTAAGAATATTGCCTGATGTTACAAATGATTATCAAATATAATTTGATAATCTTATCTAGAAACCGTTTTCTTAAGTAAACTACCAAATTGTATTTGGGTTTATTGAGTTGTTCACCATTTTTTCTCTAGCCCTTTCTCTGGGTCTGAAGGAGCAAGTTGTACTGGAAGGGTAGATTTAACCATGCAGACATGAGAAAATCACCTTAGTGAATAGTGGATAACAAGTTAGAAAGGAACTGTGTTCCTGGACAACTTCCTGGAGCAAAACTGCCCACTTGCCATAGAATAGCCACTTACTTCTGAACTGAGAGAAAAATAAACATGTATCTTGCTTGAGTTACTGTATTTTGTGTCTCCATTACATGAGCATAGCATATCAGTATTACATTATACCAGCGTGTGCTGAAATAAAAAAAATCAAGATCCGTGGTCTAAATCAGGAAAATTTTATGGATTATAAATTATTTTCTATAATAAACTCTATATTTTCCAGTAGATTCATGGTGACATACTATATGGCCTTGTGGGCTTGTGTACCCCCGAAATTCATATGTTGACGTCTTCTTCTCAGTATATAACTGTATTTGGAGATAAGATCTTTAAAGAGGTAATTAAGATTGATGGAAGCATTAGAGCAAGCTCTAATCCTATATGACTTCTATCCTTTTAGAAAGATGAGATTAGGAAACAAATACAGTCATTTCTTGGTATCCATGGGGCTGTGGTTTCAGGACACTCTGAGAAATCCACAGATGCTCAAGTTCCTTTTAGAAAATGGCATAGTATTTGCATATAACCTATCCACAGCTTCCTGTACATTTCTAGATTATGTAGAATACCTAATACAATGTAAATGTTGTAGTTGTTATACTGTAGCTTTTTATTTGTATTATATTGTTGTATAGTTTTGTTGTTGCATTGCTATTTGTTTGTAAAATTTATTGTTGTATTATTCTATTGTTACTTGTTATCTTTGAGCATTTTGATCTACAGTTGATTGAATGTGTGGATATAGATCTCATAGATGTGGAAGGTAGCCATCTACAAGCCAAAGAGAGAGGCCTTGAGATAAACAAATCCTGCTGAAACCTTGATCTTGCATCTTTAGCCTCAAGAATTGTGAGAAAATAAAGTTTACTTCTTTAAGGCACCCTGTCTGTGGTACCTTGTTATGGTAGCTTAAGCAAATATATAGGAAAAGAAGTTTGGAGTTTCCTAAAGACTCCCATATATGTTCAGTGAAGTATACCCATAAGAGTTATAATAGATAAATCATCCTAAAATACATGAGAGATGAGAAATCAATTATGTAAGAATGTTAAAAGTGCTTACTATGTATCAGGAAATATTTTGTGAGTTGGGAATAAAAGCAATGTTCAAGACAATTGAATGCATGAATCTTATTTCCTGATGCTTGAATTCTCACTTTAAAAAAAAAGGATAAAAAGTGATATGTTGGAAGTGAATAGTCTGCTTCATTCATATGGGGCATTTAGAGAAAGCCTCTCTGAGCAGCAATTTTTTGTGCTGAGAATTTAATGACAAAAATATATCAACTATGCAAATCGGGGGTGGAGTGGGCTAAAAGTTTCAGACAGAAGCGACAGCCTGTGTAAAGGTACAGAAATAAAACTGAGCTTGGCTTGTCCAAGGGACAGACAGAACATATTATTTCTGGAGTGTCTTTAGAGAGGAGTGAATTTTATGTGACATGATATCAGAAGCAGGCAAGTGTCAAGGGAGTGTGGGCCACGGTGAGGAGACTGGATTTTATTCTAAGTGGGTTGAAAAGCAGGTGGGTGAGATGATCCACTTTTCATTATAAAAATCATTTGGGCAGCTGTGTGGCTAATTGATGGAAGTGTGTAGAAATGGAGGCAGGAGAAAAGTGAAGATATTATTGTGGAGATGTTTCCCATTACTCTTCCCTCATCTTTCAAATCTCAGCTCAATGTCACCTCCTCTGGATGTTTCCCTGTATTCATGAACAATACTCAATTGCTGACTCCTCCTGGATTTCTCAGCATGTGTTTAAACCTTTTAAGATGGCATCTTCTATATTAAAATTGTATTTTTCTGCTCTGGGTTCTGCCTCCTCCAAAGAACAGCAAGTATTAGCGAATTTGTAACTATGTCTTATGTTTCTTTGTATCTCTGTGTCTATCATAGGCTTTGGCATGTGTTAGGTTCTCAGTAAACCTATTTATTCAGCTGACTGAAAAAATAGTTGTACTATTGGTTCTTGTATAAGTTATATGTGTATTCGAAGATACTTTCACAGTAAGAGGCAGAGGGGACAGAATCAGAACAGATTCAGACTTCACCACAAATGAAGATACTCTAGTGAAATTATGAAGACAGAAAATTAAAAGATTTCTTTGCCCATTTTCAATTGCCTTTTGCAAAGGGAAAGCTTGTGCCAAGATACTTTCTGACACAGGAACTTTATCCCTGCTTCTTTTATAATATTAACTAGGCTGTCCTTATCTGTAATGTTCCCTGTATGTCCTTCCAGCCTATCATAGCTGCAAGGGCCATGAGCATGCCACTGAATATTGGTCTGCAATGATCCCAGCACCTCTGGCACCTTGTTAAGCAAAACTTGATGCAACACTTGGGGAAATAACTTCTCAAAGTCAACAAATTGTGCTGAAGGGTAGATTCAGTTGCCTCTAATGTAAGAAACCAGTCCTTTGAGAATCTGCAGAGAAGAAGCTGAAGTCAAATCTTAGACTGATTGTGTGACTCTGAAGCACAGATATTTATGGTAATACAGAATTCAGCTTCTTAACCACAATGATTCAGCAAGTATTTAATCAGCAACTGATATGTGCCAGGCCTTGTGCTAGGCACTATGGGTTTGATGATGAATGCGATACACTCTGCTTTCGTGTTACCCATGATACATCCAGGAGCGATCAGTCGTTAAAAATAATCACTATTTTGGCAGAACCATGAGGGCAGGGACTGTATTTGATATGTTCATCATGTGAGTCTTTGGGAGAGTTCCTGGGACAGTAAGCTTCTGCAAATATTTCATGGGTAGATTAAAAACAATATTGGATGGTGTAAATAAAAAATAGGATGATATTCAAGGAGCTCTACTCTGGTGAACTCTGTGGTGGAAGAGACAACAAGCCTGGGGGAAGACCTCACAGAGGCAAGAAGAGCCAGTATTCTAAAGGGTGGTGCGATGCAACATGGGAGGGTGTGGAATGGAAAATGAGAACTGAGATTGGGTGAATGGAACTTTCCCAGCACTGGGAACAGTGTATGCAAATACATGTAACTTTGAAACAGAATGATAGGTACTGAAAAGGAACAACTTACATTAAAAATACAGGGGGCAAAGGAGAATTACTTGTATTGCAAAGAACTAGTAAGAATGGAAATTCCTTCAGCTTAAAAATATTAGTTGTGGCTCATATAAAATATGATGTTATGGCAAGTGCTTCCATAAAATATATACTACTACTGTTCGAATTAGGAATTCAGAGATCTGGCATAGCCACACAACAGCAGGGGATGTATTTTGCCACTCTTGAGTCCTGGAGCATTTGTATTCAGAGATGGGAAATGGACCAAAGTCTACTACTTAGAAGTTGTTTTGCTGTTGGATTTTGCAGAATATCTTTCTCTGCTGAATAAATTTAGACTTATCAAGTTTCGAACCCAAAAAATGTATCTGAGTTATATTAGCACTACTTGTAGGTATAGTCCTTTGATTTTATTTTCTAATGAAGCCATAGAAAGATAATAGATCCATTTTTCTTTGCTATGCTAGAGACTTTAAATAAAAACCAAAAATCAGAAGTGACCTGGTGTGGAAGAAAGAAGAAAACTATTGACTCAAAAAGATCTAAGGTCAAGATCCTATTTTTCTAGCTTCTACCTAAGTGAGTCTTTAGCTTCTGAGTCTCAGATTCCTCCTAATGATAAAAGGAGTTACAATATTTGTCACAAATAAAAAGCCCCACATAAAAATTAATCTTAATGTGTAATAATAGTAATATTAATGGCCATTTACTGTTTGCTACATATCCACCCTGCTAAGTTTCTTTTGTAGTTATTATTTCACTTAATCATCTTAATTACCCAAAGAGATTAATATTTTTTTACTTTTCTAATTTGCAAATAATGAAACCAAATTTCAAAAAGATAAACTCTTAACAAGATATACAAATACAAGTAGTGGTAATATTTGTACTTATTTCAAAATCTTCATTTTTTTATATTTCTTTTAGGTAGGTAACAATATACTTAGGGATAAATCCTAAAGTGAGAGAAATTTTGGCTTTGAAAATACTGATAACTCCCTTGCATTCCCAGAGTAATTAATATGTTCAATAGTGATTGTTGTGTTAAACAAGCCAACATTTATTCGAGCTTACTGCCTGTATGACACAATGTGCTAAATTTTTTACATGGGCTATAACATTGGTCCCTTACAATAATACATATATAATATTTTAGGCATTCTTACTACTATTTTTATGCTGAGGAAAGTGAGGCTCAGAGCAAAGAGATTTTTTTTAATGTGAAGCTGGAAGTGGAGGAGACAGAATTTCATCCAGGCTAATCTTAACCTAATCAAGCAAGTGCTGCTATACTTATCCAAGACTTTCAATTGTGCATTACTACATATTATTTATGTAGAATCACAGCATTTACAAAAACACCATATTTATGTCAGCCCTCTGTTCTCATGTATACCTCCATTTTGTAATAATTATCAATCTCTGTTAGATTTCACTATTTCTCAGTGTTGCATGTGGGAAAAGAGTGGTTGGCACTAAAAATATGAAAATCTGAAGACAGGTGGTCTGCAACAGACATCTTGCAGCCCATTTCTGAATCAGTTTCCAATTCACTAGACAGTGTATGTCTATTAAGAACAACAGTAGTTGCCAATGTTGGCAGCTGACAATTATGTTTCTACCCTATCAATATGGTCTCTACTCCCACTATCCAATTCCTTTACAAATTGGGAAAGAAACAAAAATACGTGCCAAACCTATTTTATGCACCATTAAATATATTTTATCAATTATATTTCTAAAATTTTATTTTCTTATATATTTCAAAAATATATCTATTAAAAAGTAGATTTTGGGGGGCATCAAGGGACCTTCCCCCAACCTCCTTTCCCCTAGTATCTGAAATTATGCCATTCCTTTTGAGTAAAAATGGACTATTTCTTTGGATTGCTTTATTACCATGGTTTTTCATTCAATTAATATTTACTAAATGCTTCCCATGTGCCAGACAGGAGGAATAGGCAATCTGGCAAGAAGAGAGAAAAGTAAAAAAATTAATAAGATAATTTTCAACAAAGATAAATTTTATGACACTGCCATAAAATAGAGAAATGGATTAAGAAAAAATGAGAAGGCATAAGACAGTCTCAATTAAAAGGTAACATTTGAGCTGGGACCCAAATGATCAGAAGGAATCAGTCTGTGGACATGTGGGAAGGAGTCTTCCAAGTGGAGGTGGCAGCAAATGCATAATCCCTGAGCAAGAAGCAAGCTTAGTGAGTTACCGAAATTAAAGTATGTCAATGAAGTTTTAACAGAGAGAATGATGAGGACATCTTGGTGCAAAATAAGATCACAGAGTAGGAAGGGAATTGGATTCAGTATAATCTTCTGCATCATGGCAAGATCCTTGGACTTTATTCTGACAGTATGTTAATTTTAATAAACATTAAATTTAGAAAAATTTTAAGTGAAAATTAACAGAGTTTTCCTAACATCATATGAAAAAGAATTATGAAAATCTTTCATCAATGGAAGCAGTGACCCATTTATGGCATCCTAATTATATAAGGATCCTAGAGACAGAAAGTAAACTAAAGGAAGGTCTGGGACCTAAGGAAGAAGACGTAGGGTGAGCTCAAATAAAGCACAACACACTTTTTTTTCAGGCTCAGTCTTTGTGGTACCAACTAAATGAATTAATAATTTTTGACCACCCAGTATCCCTTTCCCTTTTTTTTTTTTTTTTTTTTGGCAAAAGGCACACAGAGAGTACTCTTGGGATCCAACTCTCCTCTCCCGCTGCCAGTCCAAGGACTTCGACTGCTGTTGGCTCCACCCCATGTTTCTGGAGGTATGGAAAGGACTTTTGTTGGACTAGTTGCATCTCATTGCCCTGGCTACAAGGTTTGGTTGAGACATGGCCATATGCCCCAACTTGGCCTAATGATTACTTCTTCAATATTCCTGTTCAGATTTCTGGAAAAAAGTGTTCTTTTTCTAGATGCCAACATGGAAAGGTGTATGTCTTGAGTTACTAGTAACCATCTTGCCTCCACCTGAACCAGGATGAAGGAGCATAAACCTGAGCAATAGAAAATAGGTCTTTGCAACATAGTTTGAAATCTAGACTTTAGCTTATATAAGTCAAGGCCTACAGGAAGCAGAATTTACTCCAGATAGTTAGTCAGCCAAGGCCTGCAGGAAGCAGAATTTCTTAGTTTATACATATATATATATATTTTAATAACACAATTATTTATGAAGGGGTGAGCAAAATTCCCTGCCTGTAATCCCAGCTACTCAGGAGGCTAAAGCAGAATTGCTTGGACCCAGGAGGCGGAGGTTGCAATGAACCTAGATCACACCATTGAACTCCAGCCCGGGCAACAAGAGCAAAACTCTGTCTCAAAGAAAGAAAAAAAAATTAAGGGAATAAATAAGAGAGGATGAGACGCTCAAAGTCGAGAGAAAATGAAAAGTTACTATCCTTGGAACTGAAGTGACAGAGAAAGAAATAGTGCTATTCCAGCTCAGTAAAAGCTGCAATAGTCATGATGTGTCTTGTAGGGTTGTCAGTTAGTGCTAGAGAGGTGGACACAGCCCTGAAGAATGGAGAGGGTTGAAAGGAAATTATCTGGTAAATTATCAGTTAGCTCTTCAGTCCCTGGCTGGTACTTCCCTTTGTCATCACTCAATTGCAAAAAGGTCAGTGAGGCAATTAACAGAAATCATCCTCCTTGTCATAGAGAAGGCTGAAGAAAGGTGGAAAATGCATAGGGAGTGGGATGAAAAGAGGATAATTTGCACAAAGTTAAATGAAATCTCATGTAATTTTTCATATATAAGAGCTAAAACATTCTTGCGTTCCTACTCTCCTTTCTGAGGCAACTAGAAATTGGTAGTCTGTCTCTTGCAGTTTAAAAGATTCTAATTTATAATTCCTTGGATCTTGAAAAATTAGAGTAGCCTCTCCACATAGAAATCTTTTATTATAGTGTATCTGGCTCTGCAGAGGGTCACAGTAATCTTCAAATATCGTTATGCAATTAATAAGTAAAATGTATGTACACATCATTCCAGTTCTTTCTGCAGAGACCAGCTGGGAAAGAGATCACAAGTCAGTGTTTCTTCCATATCCATCAGGCTGAAATATTAATAGGATGAGTGGAGTGGTTGGAATATTTTCATGTCTAGTTTAATGTGGTTGGGTAAATATTCATATCATGGCAATTTCTTTTCACACAGAGCTCAGTGGGAACACTCCTTCAAATTAAATGAGTACAGTGGGGCATTTAAAGTTGGAAAAAGAGAGAGAGAGACGTGTTTCTGTAAGACATAAATGAATGATTATGTATGCCTTAGGTCTTTAGACCCAGGAAAGTATCTCCTCTTATTATTCAAAATGGAATTCTGTATTATAAATGTAGAGATGATGAAAACATAGCAAGTTAACATTAAACCTTGTCATCTGGAAGAGAGGTCACAAAATTTACCTCCTTCTTTTTACAGGTGAGGAAAATGTAAGCCAAAGAGATGAAGTGACTTGCTGAATGTTACCTAGCTAGCTGGTGACAGGAGCTTGAATTTCCTAAACCTTAGTTTTATGCATTTCATCCTACTCTGTAATCTATTGTTTGGAATGCAAAATTAAGAGATGGGTTTGAATTCTAGCTCCATAGCTTTGTCACAGAAATTACAAGCAAGGTGCTTACCTTCTTCCTGATAAAATATGTCTGTCATAGGGTCTGGTCTTTAATCCTGGGCCTTCTCTGCAGTTCAAGTAGCGATTCTGATGACTAGTATACATTTTCCTTTTCATATGTTATGTATAATTTTGCCCAACCAAGTCAGTCCTCTATAATCGTAGAATGATGCTCATAAGGGCACTATGGATACATCAATGCGTTGGGATTCAGAAGTCCCCCCATTACTCATATTACCGTCATGGTTAATATAGTGCCTCTCTCTGCTGTCTGAAAATGTCAGCATGTAAAGAGTTAAGCATGAGTGACCCCTTTTGCTTATCACCGGACTTCTGATTATGGTAACTAGACTCTGAGTTATATGACACACATTTAATACTTCTTGGCTCAGAGTTAATAAGCAGACATTGATTTTTGCATTTGATAATTAACTCTGAACTACCTTGGGTAATCCGATCGAAAAACTGGCAATACATAGGGCCTCTCACTTCTCAGAACTTGCAGAATGGCTTGGTTTAGGCTTTTCATTTCTCTCTCTTTCTCTTTTCCCCTAAAGAAGCAATAAAGGATTTGCTGCATTTGCCATTTTTAGTGGTTTGGTCTCTCTCCTGATGTGACAGCAACATTGGGCCAGCAGGTCAGGTTTGATTTACTCCGTAATGAGGCTTTGGGGACAGTTTTCTCTACTAATCCCTTACTTATAAATGTTGCCATTCTGTAACTCCCTGAAAGACTTGCTGATCGTGTGAAATGTCAATGTCACTGTTATTTCTTTGAACTTGAGTTATTTTAGTCTTGTATCTCAAGCCCTAAATGAAGTTCCCAAACCATAAATAAATGCAGTAATTGGCCCAAACCACAGTCACACTGGTAAGTCTTTGATATATTGCTAAACAGTCATATGCTTCTCTTAGAATCAAAGCATTTTGGAGTTGGATGAGGCCTTAGAGGTCATTTGCTTCTACTCTTTATTCTACCTTCTAGTTATATTGCAACTAAAGTATCAAAGGTCACCCAGTCCTTTGATATTTAAAGAAAATTGGTTTGAACTTTCTTGCCCTTCATCCTGTGAAAGTACAGTGATCTTCCATAGATTTTTGCAAATTTTCCACATGTTTATATTGGTTTCTCACTTCTCTTCTCAGTGACCTGCCTATCTTAATTTCATTTATTTTCTCTCTTCTCTCAGTCATGCACCAGTGAGAGATGGTATTCTCCTTTCCCTTGATTTTCTCCAAATACTACTTGAACTGGACATTTGTGAGTATATAAAACTTTACTGAAGTCCCCATGCAAGTTGCATATCAACATAGCAAGCAAGGGGAGATGATGAAGAGAAGCTTATTGGGCCTCCAAAAATACAATTTGAAGGAATAAGTTCTGCTATTTGAGAGTACAGTAGGGAAACCATAGTTAATAATACTTTATTGTATATTTCAAAATACCTAGAAGAAAATACTTGTCGTGTTCCCCACACAAAGAAAAGATAAATCTTTGAGGTGATGGATACTCCAATTACCCTGATTTGATCATTACCCGTTGTGTACATGTATCAAAATATAGGTACACCCCGAAATATGTACAACTGTTATACGTCATTTTTAAAAAGAAGATTTACAAATAAATAAATTAAATAGTAAGTAAAATTGCTCCAGCTTCAAAATTCCTTCTTAGCTTCTCATACTTCTTTATAATGCCTCAATTTTGCTATATATTTCACTGTATCCATCAAAAAATGATTCAATTTATTTTAACTTAATTAATTTCTGGTTACATCCTATAAACATTATTCACAAAGGGCCTTATCTGAAATAACAAGTATAAACAGTAAAGTGGATTCCTAAATACAAACTATTCTTTTTACCTAAGAGGAACTCTGCTACTTAACAATTTTTTTCTCACCCTCTTTCTCTCTCTTTATTTCTCCTTTTTTCTTCTCTGTTTCTTGCCTTCATTCACTCATCAACTTGCTTGTTTTCTTTATGTCCTCCTATGTTAAGACTATAAAAGTTTTACAACTAATAGATAAAACACAAAGACTGGATCTCCTCCTCCTTAAAGTGTGATCAGATGAAATTAAACTTGTTAGGTTTAAAGGTATTGCCCAAGGAAATATACATGAAAAATTTATTGTTAAAAATGATACAAATTTTAATATGTTGAAAATAAAGGTCTTTCCATTCCCATTTTGTGAGTTTCAGTCTCGGACCATTGTGTCTAGGAATGATTTTCTATGTTAGCATGTTAATAAGGGTATATGTAGTAAATATAGATTCTTAGAAACCTGTGTTAAATGTAATACCTATTTATATTTTATTAGAGATTATAAATTTTGAAAAAATAAGAATTAATACTTTTCCTTGAAATTTTAGCAAAAACATGATTTTCACACTTTTTTTTAACATTTCCAGTTTAACTTCCTGCCACATTTCACCTCCCAATTTATGTTCTAGTCTATATGTAATTAACTTTTATGTGTGATGTAAAGTAGAAGCCAAATAGTTTATTTTTAAATATAATATCCAGTGGACGAGAAGTGCTAAAGGACTATCCTTTTCATGCCGAATTTCAGTGGCATCTAGGTTGAAAATCAAGTGTTGTTATGTTTGTATCTGTGTCTGGGCTGCTTATTCTCTTCCATTAGATTCTTGCATATATACCACATTTTCTTAGACATTTTAGCTTTAAAATAATTCTTGATATTTAATACTGTAAGTCTTTTAATTTTGTTCTCCTTTTCTAAGATCATCTCGGTTATCCTAGGTCATTTTCACGGCTAATCCTTAAAATTAGTGGCAATTTGCTTAAGGTCCTGGTGGGATTTAATTAAGATTGCATTACATTTATTAATAAATAAAATTGGAGGAGAATTGACTCTTTATAATATTGTGTTTTCCAGCTCAACAGGGTATATGATATATCCCTCAACTTGTTTAAATATTCTGTAATTTTCTAGGCAATATTTATAGGTTTTGATGCTTATATGTCTTATATTTCTTTCACTAAATTTATCCTGATGTTTTCATATCTTTGATACTATTGAAAATAATGCCTGTAAACTTTATAAACAATTGAGTGGCACTAATATCTAGAAATACAATTGATTTCTCTATATTAACACTTTATTCAGAATTCTTATTATTTCTAATAGTTTATCTTCATAATCATTTTATTTTTTGTGTGTGCATAAATATGTCACCTGTAAATAATGGTAATTTTTATTTCTTTCTCATATTTTATTTTTTTGAGACAGAGTCTTGCTCTTTCACCCAGGCTGGAGTGCAGTGGTGGGATCTTGGCTCACTGCAATCTCTGCTTCTTGGGTTTAAGTGGTTCTGGTGTCTCAGCCTCCCCATTACATGGGATTACAAGTGTGCAACACCACGCCTGGCTAATTTTTTAATTTTTATTTTTAGTGGAGATGAGGTTTCACCATGTTGACCAGGCTAGTCTTGAACTCCTCACCTCAGGTGATCCACCCTCCTTGGCCTACCAAAGTGCTAGGATTACAGGTGTGAGCCACCATGCCCAGCCTTTCTCATATGTTTTATTTTATTGCCTTTTTGCATTTTCTCTATTGCACTGATCATTTACTACGTTACCTCAAATAATATGCTTAATAGAATTTGAGGTGATGAGCATTTTTACCTTGTTTTCAGCCTGCAAAAGAAAACATTCAATGTTTTATTGTATTTTCTCTGGGAGTTCTTATTGTTTGTTTGTTTGTCTGTTGCTTTTTTTTTTTTGCATGTACTTCTTACTAGACTGAAAATATTCTATTCCTGGTTTTCTGAGAGTATTCTTTGTTGTTATTTAATAAATGGATATTGGACTTTATCAAATGATTGTTCTACACTTATTGAGATACTGATATATTTTTTCTCTTTATTCTGTTAATGTGACACATGGTATTCATGAGTTTTATTCCAATTCTATGTTCCTGGAATGAACATTTGTTTATTTACATAATTTTTACTTAATGCTAATAAGATATAATACTTATTTAACAATAGATTATAATAATTTATATTACATTGAGATTTTTTGGTGTCTTTATTCCTGGAAGATACTGATCTGTAAATTTCCTTTTTTGCAATATTCCTTAGGACTTTGGATACCTTGTTTTACCAGCTCATAAAATGCATATTGAGATATTTTAACATTTTTTATCCTCTGGAAAAGTTTGGGTAAGATTGTATTATGTCAAATGTTTGAAAAATTTTAGCAGTGAAACCATCTGCTCTTGGAGCTGTCTCAATGGGAAGGTTTGAATTTATTTAATAAGTTAGTAAGTAGAGAGCTACTCAAATTTTGGCTTTTTTAATATCAGTTTTGATAAGCTGTGTTTTTCAAATTGTCAGATTTATTGGCATAGAGTTAATAATAAGCCTTTTTAAAACTTTTAACATGTGGAATATGAAATAATGGCAACATTTGCGTTTTTTATATTATCAGTCCATTCTTTACTTTTTCCCCTTAATTAGTTTAGCTAGGTGTTTATCAATTTATGTTTAAAAAACTAAGTTTCTAATTTTGTGGATATTTTTTCTTAATATTTTCTATTTCTTGGTTAGATTATTTTACTTTCTTTGGATTTAATAAAATGTTCTTTTGCTAGCTTTTTGGAGAGAGGTTTAGCTCATTGCTTATCTAACTATCTTATATTTTTTAGTATATATATTTTCCCCTGAACACTGCAGTAGCTGAATTGCGCACATTTTGTCATGGGACAACATAATCGTCATTCACTGAAAAATATTTTCAAATTTTTATTTTGATCATTTTCTTTGACCCATTAAGTATCTGCCAATCTCTATTTTATTTTTTATTTAGAAATGTCTAATTTGGATTCCAAATAGTTGAAGCTGTAAGACATGTATTTCTGTAATGAATTTTTCATGATATTTCATTTTCGTCAAAAAGCATACTGAGTATGCACTAACTCTTAAAATTCAGTGTTATTTGTTCTATGGCCAGGATGGCAAATGTTTTGCGGTACCTGAAAAGAATATATGTTTTGCTACTGCTGTGTGAAGTGCCTCATAAATGTCCATTATGTAAAGTTGATTTATTGTGTTTTTTTTACTTTTGTGTATTCTAGAAAATTTCTTTCTACTTCTGTTTGTCATAAGGAAAATCGTTTTGCCATCACTGATTGTTTTGAATGTTTCTAGTCTAGCATTTTATTCACATTTTGTGTCAGTATTTGAATCTCTGTTATTAAATGCAAAAATATTTAGAATTGTTTGTCCTCTTTTTTTTTATTGTACTTTAGGTTCTGGGGTAGATGTGCAGATCATGCAGGATTGTAGCATAGGTATACACATAGCAATGTGGTTTACTGCCTCCATACCCCTGTTACCTACATATGGCATTTCTCCCCATGTAATCCCTTCCTGACCTCTCCACCCCTCCCCTGCTGTCCCTCCCTTGGCTCTGTTCAACAGACCTCAGTTTGTGATGCTCCCTTCCCTCTATTCATGTGTTCTCATTGTTCCAACACCTGCGTATGAATGAGAACATGCAGTATTTGATTTTCTGGGTTTTTTTTTTCTATTTTCTTTTCTTTTTTTATTGCATTTTAGGCTTCGGGATACATGTGAAGAACATGCAAGATTGTTGCATAGGTACACACGTGGCAGTGTGATGTGCTGCCTTCCTCCCCATCACCTATATCTGGCATTTCTCCCCATGCTATCTCTCCCCAACTCCCC
>PVKP010020990.1:0-39866 GCA_004027715.1 Plecturocebus donacophilus
CGCCGCGCCGGGCGCCGGCAAAAGAGCCGCGCGGGCCAAAAGAGTCGCGCTGGCGACCTGTGTGGCTTCTCTGCCGGGAGTCTCGGAGTCTGTGGGCAACAAAAATTCGTCGGAAAGTGCGGCGTCCACTCGTTCTCTGCACTTTCACTGGGAGCTACATTCCTGAGCTGTTGCTAGTCGGCCATCTTGGATCTCTCCTAAATTTTGGAAAATTTCTGTCCACCATTGTGAGTTTGACAGTTTCTAAATACTTCAACACTTTTAAGATTGTGGTGATATAAACAAATATTTTTTGATACTGTATAATGAAATGTGTCAATATTTGGAGGATCTGCATAAGTCAGTGAACCAAAATATTCCAAATGACCAACAAAACACATCATGTTACAAAATCATCCTAGGTCAGACCAGGCTTGGTGGCTCACGTCTATAATCCCAGCACATTGGGAAGCTGAGGAGGGCGGATCACCTGAGGTTGGGAGTTAGAGACCGGTCTGACCAACATGGAGAAACCCCATCTCTACTAATAATACAAAAATTAGCCGGGCATGGTGGCACATGCCTGGAATCCCAGCTACTCAGGAGGCTGAGGCAGGAGAATTGCTTGAACTCAGGAGGCGGAGGTTGCAGTGAGCTGAGATCGCGCCATTGCATTCTAGCCTGGACAACAAGAGCAAAACTCTGTATCAAATAATAAATAAAATAAAAATGAAAATATAAAAAATTAGCCAGGCTTGGTGGCGGGTGCCTGAAATCCCAGCTACTTGGGAGGCCAAGGCAGAAGACTCACGTGAACCTGGGAGGTGGAGGTTGCAGTGAGCCAAGATCACACCATTGCACTCTAGCCTGGACGACAAGCGTGAAACACCATCTCAAAAAAAACAAACAAAAACAAAAATCCTCCTAGGTCAAACATTCAAAGAACAACAAAGACCAATATATTTGAATGTAACAGACTTCAAAAAGTTCATGATATAATTTCAGATTCCACATTTTGCAACTAATCTTAAAAAAATTACCAATTAAAAAAAAAACCCAAACTATGATTTGTCCAGTTTTGTCATAGGGTCAAAGAATATCCACAATGATCTAAGAGGGATATAGTCCTACCTTTCCAGATTCCAAATACAAATAAGCTAATTTATTTTTTATTTTATTTTTTTGAGATGGAATTTTGCTCTTGTTGCCCAGGTTGGAGTACAATGGCACAATCTTGGCTCACTGCAACCTCTGCCTCCCAGGTTCAAGCAATTCTCCTGCGTCAGCCTACTGAGTAGCTGGGATTACAGGCGCCTGCCACCACACCTGGCTAATTTTTGTATTTTTAGTAAAGGCAGGTTTTCACCATGTTGGCCAGGCTGGTCTTGAACTCCTGACCTCAGGTGATCTGTCTGACTTGACCTCCCAAAGTGCTGGTATTACAGGTGTGAGCCACTGTGACTGGCCAAGTGTTTTTTTTTTTTTTTTTTTAATTGACTGTTTTTATCCTGAAAGGGTGAGGTGCTGGGTTTGATCAAATGCGGTGCAGAGGCAAGATCTTGGCTCACTGTAACCTCTGCCTCCTGGGTTCAAGTGATTCTCCTGCCTTAGCCTCCTGAATAGCTGGGACTACAGGTTCATGCCAACACGTCTGGCTACTTTTTTGTAATTTTAGTATAGATGGGGTTTTGTCATGTTGGGGAGGCTGGTCTGGAACTCCTGACTTCAATTGATCCACCCACTTCGGCCTCTGTAAGTGCTGGGATTACAGTTATGATGGGTTTTTACATGCTGAAACCACCCTGGTACTGCTGGGGTAAATCCCAGGACTGTAAATAATGCCAATCTTCTCAATTTTTAAATATAATTTTATTTTTATTTATTTATTTATTTTTGAGATGCAGTCTTGCTCTGTCACCAGGCTGTAGTGTAGTGGTGCAATCTCGGCTCACTGCAACCTCCGCCTCACCCTCCCAAGTAGCTGAGATCACAAGCGCGTGCCACCACACCCGGCTAATCTTTTTGTATTTTTAGTAGAGATGAGGTTTCACCATGTTGGCCAGGATGGTCTCAGTCTCTTGACCTTGTGATCCACCCGCCTCGGCCTCCCAAAGTGCTGGGATTACAGGTGTGAGCCACCGTGCCCGGCCAATATAATTTTATTTTACTTATTTATTTATTATTGAATGGAGTCTAACTCTGTCAGCCAGGCTGGAGTGCAGTGGCACGATCTCAGCTCACTGCAACCTCTACCTCCTGGGTTCAAGCGATTCTCGTGCCTCAGCCTTCTGAGTAGCTGTGATTACAGGCACGTGCCACGACGCCCAGCTAATTTTTTTTGTATTTTTAGTAGAGACAAGGTTTTGCCATGTTGGTCAGGCTGGTCTTGAACTCCTGACCTCAGGTGATCAGCCTGCCTCGGCCTCCCAAAGTGCTGAGATTACAGGAATAAACCATCACACCTGGTTCACTAAATATAACTTTAATAATATTGTATTTCTTGCATATATCATTCTTAATAAACACACCGTTTTAATTTTTTGCTTTAATTTTTATGACAAATATTGACAGATATAATCAAAAGCTCTTTAGGGTCTTTAATAATTTTAAGGAATGCAAATTGGGTAAGAGTGGCTCATGCCTGGAATCCCAACACTTTGGAAGGCTGAGGAGGGAAGATCCCTTGGGCT
The DNA here is from genome assembly GCA_004027715.1 of Plecturocebus donacophilus. Lineage (NCBI taxonomy): Eukaryota > Metazoa > Chordata > Mammalia > Primates > Pitheciidae > Plecturocebus > Plecturocebus donacophilus. The sequence continues at coordinate 2,670 of PVKP010020990.1, forward strand.
CAGGAGTTTGAGACCAGCCCGAGCAAAATAGTGAGACTTCATTTCTACCAAAAATAATTTTAAAATTAGCCTGGTGTAGTGGCACTATGCCTATAGTCCTAGCTATTCTGGAGGCTGAGGTGGAAGGATCCCTTGAGCCCAGCAGGTCTAGGCTGCAGTGATCACACCACTATACATGAAACCCTGTCTTGGAAAAAAAAAAAAAGAAAAAAAGAAACCTTTCAAGGGAGTCCTGAGATAAAATTTTTTTTCTCTGTTGCCCAGGCTGGAGTGCAGTGGCACAATCTCAGCTCACTGCAACCTCCGCCTCCCAGGTTCAAGTAAGTCTTCTGCCCTCAGTCTCCCGAGTAGCTGGGATCACAGGCGCCCACCACCATGCTCGGCTAATTTTTGGATTTTTAGTAGAGACGGGGTTTTACCATGTTGGTGAGGCTGGTCTTGAACTCCTGACCTCAAGTGATCCATCCACCTTGGCCTCCCAAAGTGCTGGGATTACAGGCGTGAGCCACTGCTCCTGGGCCCAAGATGAAAAGTTTTGAGAAATACTGCTTCAAAGATATGTCCTAGGCTGGGTGTGGTGGCTCATACCTATAATCCCAACACTTAGGGAGGCAGAGGTGAGAGGATTGCTTGAGGCCAGAGGTTTGAGACTAGCCTGGACAACATAGTGAGATCCAGTTCTCTTAAAAAAAAAAAAAAGATATGCTGTCCCTAGTTTAGAGACTCATATGAATTATATATATATATAAATATATATAATATAAAATTCCTGCGAAAGACATCCTGCAAGATGCTACTTTACCACTCTCCTGAACTTACCTGGGTGAAGGTAGAAAAGGGGGTGACCTGTGGGAATGCACTAGCACTAACTGATGTTTACATAGACTACCCTCCTACCTTTGAAATTACCTGATACTGTTCCCGTATCTGATTTTGAATTTATACACATTGGATCCGGCATGAAGAAATCTCGTCTCTGGAAATGGGTAGGTAAAGGGTTTTAAACTCATTGCTCCCAAATGATGGCCTAAATAAAATAGAAATATTAGAGAATTACTAAAAAGCTAAAGATTGTTCCTTATTTACAGGAAAGGGAACCTGCCCAATCTGTAACATCTCTTCATGAGTAAAATGTCCACACTCAACACTACTGCTTATGTACCAGGATCAATGCTGCTATTCATTACTTGGACCATTCTCCTACCTGCATGGGGAAAAAGACCAAAATACAAGTTTTGCCATTTATGATCTTGTGAAAATCGTTTCTCTTCCATAAGACTAATGATATGAATATCTGCCCTGACGACTCACAGGGTCTTTGTTAGAATTAAATGTTTCTCCCAAGTATCTCTCTCTCTCTCTATTTTTTTTTTTTTTTTTTTTGAGATGGAGTTTTGCTCTTGTTGCCCAGGCTGGAGTGTAGTGGTACAATCTTGGCTCACCACAACCTAACCTCCCGAGTTCAAGTGATTCTCCTGCCTCAGTCTCCTAAGTAGCTGGGATTCCAGGCATGTGCCACCATGCCTGACCAATTTTGTATTTTTAGTAGAGATGCGGTTTCTCCATGTTGGTCAGGCTGGTCTCGAACTCCCAACCTCAGGTGATCCGCCGGCCTCAGCCTCCCAAAAGTCCTGGGATTACAGATATGAGCCACCACACCAGACCTCCAAGTATCTCTTGAATCTGTTCTCTCCTCCCCACTTTCACTGGAATCTCAGTGGACACAGAGAGAGCTCAAGTTAAATAATGACACAATCAAAGGATACACCCAATTAGGAGGACGTTTGCTATCAATTTTAGAAGAAATTAATATGTCACTAAAACTCCCTGCTACAACCAATGTAGCAAATGAGGTTGTACATTAATGTTTCTGAGTGGTACCAAGGAATGGCTTATTTTCTAGATCTATCAATTACTCTTCCTCTCCACCATTTGTAAGCCTTCCCTGTGTCCCAAGAGAGTGTACTATACCCCTAGCACTTACTGTTTTATTTCTCCTGTTATAGAATCTCTGTCCACTTAAGGTCCTCTCTGTGGGGAGTTAAGGAATGAGGAGAGATGAAAGAAATAAAAATAAATAATTAGAGAAGAAGATCCAGAGTTCCTAAGGATCAAAACTAGCGACATACAACAGTACCAGTATACAAATATACAAGGTATTGCTTTCAGAGGCAGCTGAGACGGAGTAGACAGAACAGGCCCAAAATAAGGAGAATCTGAGTTTGAATCTCAGTCCAATGTCCCTGATTTCTCTGAAACTTGGTTTTCTTACTTACACAATAACAACATTCTATATCAACTTTTGCCATGCCCTATTCTAATCCTCACTAGAAGCCTGTAAGTCTAAATTTGATAGGTGAGGAAACTGAGGCACTGAGGGATGAAGTAAACTGCCCATAGCTATGAATGTTGGAATGTGAATTTAAACTAAGGCAATACAGATCCAGACTTGATATTCTTAACCACTCTGCCAATCTGCTTCCTGGGATTATAAGGAGGAAAAAAACATGATAATAAACATAAATCACTTTTTAAAGTAGTAAAATATCATATACACATAAAAAACTATTTTCATTATGCTTTTCTCCATATTATTCTGATGACATTTCTACTCAGCAGGGAAAACACTTCCATGGTAGAAGTTCTTCTGTTGTAGAGTCACAAGTTCTATGTGCTCAAAGAATGGAATTTCCCACAATTTCCAAAGTTCAAGTCTCGGGCTGCCAGTAAAGAGATACTCCAGTGTCTGATCTTGGCTGCTTGGGATTAGAATGACAGGAGATTGGAGCCAGAGCCCATGAGACTATTTAGACTAGAATTGCAGTCAGAAATGAAAAGAAATAGTTGTGCCAACTGCACAGTCCCCAGAGGGGAAGTACTGATCACATCCTGAGAAAAACTTACTGATGCCCCATACTGAAGGCATGGCAGGAACCCAGGCTACTTTTGATGTTTTAGTGCCAGATGACTCTTCTCAGTAGGCAGGGAGCCCACCTGGTGAGACTTACATTGCTGCCACAGAAATTTAACTCTTAAGTCTTCCAAGGATTCTTTTTTTTTGTTTTTTTTTTTGAAACAGGGTCTCACTCTGTCACTCAGGCTGGAGTGCAGTGGCGTGATCTCGGCTCACTGCAACCTCTGCATCCCAGGTTAAAGTGATACTCCTGTCTCAGCTTCCTGAGTAGCAAGGACTACAGGTGCATGCCACCATGCCCAGCTAATTTTTGTATTTTTAGTAGAGATGGGGCTTCACCGTGTTGGCCAGGCTGGTCTTGAACTCCTGATCTCAGGCAATCTGCCCACCACAGCCTCCCAAAGTGCTGGGATTACAGGCATGAGCCACTGTGTCTAGATTTTTTTTTTTTAAGAGACAGGATCTTGCTCTGCCATCCAAGCTAGAATACAGTGGTATAATCATAGCTCATTGCAGCTTCAAAATCCTAGGCTCAAGCGATCCTCCCACTTCAGCCTCCTGAGTAGCTAGGACTATCGGTGTGTACCACCATGTCCAGCTAATTTTTTAAATTTTTGGAAACAGGGTCTCACTATGTTGCCTAGGGTGGTCTTGAACTCCTGGCCTCAAGTGATCCTCCTGCCTCGGCCTCCCAAAGTGCTGGATTACAGGCATGAACCACTGCCATCTAGCCAGGGGATTCCACCAGGATGCAATAACTTGCCTCCGGCTCCACCCCCAACAGAGCGATGGGGCATCAGAGCAAAGGAAATGAAAGACATTTGCTGGAAATGACAGCCCAAAGAGGAAATTTCATGTGCTGTATCACAGCTGGTTGTCTGAAAGAAGAAAAAACAACCCTCTTCTAGCTAGGGCCTGTTCCTGTTAATTGCTGGCTGCCTCCTTCAGAAACAAACACCATACACTAATTACCTCATTTGAAAATAAAGATTAGACAACCGCATATCCCAAACAACCACATAGGAGTAGTGGTTCAAATATTTCACAGGGTTATTTTCCAACATTGAGTACTGTGGCCATGGTGATACTATGTCCCAGTAACTATTATTAAGTTGATGAGATCTTGCATATGAAGGCTCAGACTCTCCACACATTTTTATGTGATCACAAATCATGGTTTCAAAACAAACGAAGAAAAGTTACAGGCAGTATGGGATAGTGCAAAAGACTAAGATTTGGAATCAGAGGACCAAGGCTTGAGTCCTGCTTCTGCCTCTTTTAGTCATTAAGTGACTTAGCAAGTCACTTAACCTCTTCATTTCCTAGTTTCTCCATCTACAAATGGGGATTCCAACGGCTCCTGGAGTAGGTGGATTAAATGAGATAATGCTGTAAGTAGCCACTTTGTAAATTCTAGAGTATTATATAAATGTTAGCTATTATGATATATTTGAAGAGTTTCTCCCTAATGCTTCACTAGAAAAGCAAATTCAAAGCCCATCGCAGTGGCTCACGCTTGTAATCCCAGCACTCTAGGAGGCCAAGGTGGGTGGATCACCTGAGGTCAGGTGTTTGAGACCCGTCTGGCCAAAATGGTGAAACCCCATCTCTACTAAAAATATAAAAATTAGCCAGGTGTGGTGGCAAGCACCTGTAATCCCAGCTACTTGGGAGACTGAGGCATGAAAATCGTTTGAACGTGGTAGGCAGAGGTTGCAGTGAGCCAAGATGGTGCCACTGCACTTGAGGGATAGAATGAGACTCCATCTCAAAAAAAAAAAAAAGAAAATTCGAGAGAGCAAAACTTTCTAGGAAATCAATTCTTAAAAGAGAGCACATGTGCAAAACTGATTAGCTTTAATTTCAATGCAAAATTGGACAAATTCCAACCAAGAACTTTTCCTTGAAAATACCCAAGAAATGACAGGCGCAGTGGCTCAAGCCTGTAATCCCAGCTCTTTAGGAGGCTAAGGAGGGTGGATCACAAGGTCAGGAGATTGAGACCATCCTGGCTAACATGGTGAAACCCCGTCTCTAAAAAAATACAAAAAATTAGCTGGGTGTGGTGGCACGTGCCTGTAATCCCAGCTACTTGAGAGGCTGAGGCAAGAGAATTGCTTGAACTCAGGAGGCGGAAGTTGCAGTGAGGAGAGATCATGCCATTGCATTCCAGCCTGGGCAACAAGAGCAAAACTCTGTCTCAAAAAAAAAGTAAAAGAAACAACTAAGGGCTGTAGATGAAGTGGGGAGCAGTTAAGAAGTTGTTCCTTGCCTGCACAGAGCTTATAAATAATTTTAAATGTGATGCCGGCTACAATAAAAGGAAACATGTAACCTAGAACCTAGGTTCTAGGTTAGGTTTCCCCATAACATGTCAGGGAATCTCACTCTAAGTAAGTGACTATTTATTTATTTATTTGAGACAGAGTCTTACTCTGTCACCCAGGCTGGAGTAGAGTGGCGTGATCTCAGCTCACTGCAACCTCCGCCTGCTGGGTTCAAGTGATTCTCCTGCCTCAGCCTCCTGAGTAGCTGGGATTACAGGCATGCGCCACCATGCTCAGCTAATTTTTGTATTTTTAGTAGAGACAGGGTTTCACCATGTTGGTCAGGCTGGTCTCAAACTCCGGACCTCGTGTTCTGCCCGCCTCAGCCTCCCAAAGTGCTGGGATTACAGGCATGAGCCACCGAGCTCAGCATTAAGTGACTAATTTCTAAAGGAAGAATATGAGCTAGTAAGGCACAAATGAAGAGTGGATGCGGGGTCTGGGGTGGGTAGAGGAAACAGCAGGTACAAGAGTACTCAGTTGAGAAAAAGCAAAAAAAAGGAAAAAAAATTAAAAAAAAAGATAATGCTAACTTTGGTGAAGAATGGGGAAAAAAAAAAAAAAGAGAAAAAGCATGGCACTTTCAAAAAACAAAAATACAGAAACCCAAATACAGTTGGCAAGAAAAACAGTGTTACAAGGTGAGACTATACAGATAAGTGAGTCAGTCAGCACATATTAGAGACCCATCAGTGCATCAGGCACTGTTCTGGGCACTAATATGACAAGTAACAAGAGAGACACGATTCCTTGTCTTTATGGGCTTACATTTCAGGAGGTGTGGAGAGCAACATTAAACATATAAATAAATAAATATAAATTGAGGTACTCTAAGTAGTGTGAAGAAAATAACATATGGTTTTAATTTAGGATGACTAGAAGTCTCCTTTAGTTAGTATGGCCGGTGATGGCCTTTCAGAAGAGATCACAATTGAGTTGAGGCCTTCATGCAAAGGAGCAATGATCATGGGGAAAAGCATTCCAAGCAGAAAAATCAGCAAGCACACATGCCTTTGATGAGCAGTTTAATGGACAGAAAGGTCAATTTGGCTAGAACATTGAGAATGAAGACAGAGAGGAGGAAGATGAAGATGGAGTGTTAGGCAGGGACCAGATCATGTAAGGCTTGTAGGCCATTGTAAAAAGTTCAGATTTTATGCTAAGTATTTTATAAGGGGAAGATAAATGATTTGATGTATGCTTTATAAACATCTAAATATCTATTTTTATTTATTTTTGAGATGGGATTTCTCTCTGGCACCCAGGCTGGAGTATAGTGGCGCAATCTCAGCTCAGTGCAGCCTCAACATCCCAGGCTCAAGCAATCCTTCACCTCAGCCTCCCAAGTAGCTGAGACTATAGGTACCCGCCATCATACCAGCTAATTTTTGCAGAGGTGGGGTTTCACTGTGTTGCCCAGGTTGGTCTCAAACTCCTGAGCTCAAGCAATCTGCCCACCTCAGCCTCCCTAAGTGCAGGAATTACAAGCGTGAACCACCATGCTTGGTCCAAAATATCTAAATATCTGGTGCCTGAAAGGAAGATGAACTGTAAGGGCACAGGAGCAGAAGCAGGGAGACCAGTTAAGAAGCTTTCTGTAGTCATCCAGGAGAAAAATGCTGCTGATTTGGACTTTGGATTTTAGAAATAAGTAAATTGTTGGAGTTGAGATATATTTTACATTAATGAACTAGATGTGGGAATCAAGGAAGGCTCTCAGGTTTTTTGCCTTTGTAATTAGGTACATACTCTACTGAGATGGGGAATAATTCTAGGGAAAGAGATTTGGGTGGGAGGGAGCAGGGGAAATTAGTAGTTCTGTTTTAAGTCTAAGAGGCCTAAGAGACATCCAAGTGGATATACTGAGAAGGCAATCTCCTAGTCTGTAAGGGACAGAAATCAAGACGGAAATATACATTTGAGTCACCAGTGTTTAGATGGTATGTGAAACTACTGGAATAGATGATGAGATCATCTAGGGAGAAATTGTACAGAAGTGATGAGGGCCTTCCTTATAAACCATGTTATGGACTGTGGAATCTACCGTAAGAGCAATCAGAAGGCACTGAAGAGTATAATAATAAAAAAAAAATGACATGACCAGATGGCTGTGACTTAAAACAAAAAAAAACACCCCTCCTGGCTCCAATGTGGGAAACAACCCGGAACAAGAACAGATGAAAGACCAGCTAGGAGCCTTCTCCGGCTCAAGGCAAAGCTGACAGTAGCCTGGCCTACAGTTATAAAAGTGAAGATGAAGAGAAGTGGACTGATTTGGAAGATGCCTAGTAATGATTTGGTGACTTGATGGGGTGAGAGAGAACAATGACTCCAGGTTGCTTTAGCAACTAACTGAAGAGGTCAAAGTACCACTTCCCAAAAACAGGAGCCTTGGAAAGTAAATTTTTGAGGGCAAGTTGTTGAGTCTATATCTGGACATGCTCAAGTTTGAGATGCCAATGAGATATCCAAAGAGAGATTCTAGATAGACTGCTAGAAACTGTGGCTTCCCACCTGCAGATGAACTCACAAAGGAACTACAGTTCAAAAAAGGAAAAGATGTTCAGCAAAGTATACCTGCTGGCATCTTTCTGTCCATGTGCTCAGATGCCAAAATTCAATCAAGGCTCTGGGGAGCTACACAGAAATCTCATTCCATGACTCATATTTACTTGCAAGGTGCAATCAGGCATTTGAAAGCCAGAAACTCATTCAAATCAAGACATGATATGACAGGAAATGTTTCAATGGAAGAAATCTTGTTTTCATGGCAACTGCTAGCCTGGGTTGAAGGGTGGGTATAGACCAGAAGGAACACTTCAGTTCCTGGAGAAAGTGTGTGGTAAGAAGCCGGGGTGTGGCCAGGCACGGTGGCTGATGCCTATAATCCCAGCACTTTGGAAGGTCGAGGTGGGCAGTTCACCTGAGCTCATAAGTTTGAGACCAGGCTGCCCAACATGGTGAAACTGTCTCTACTAAAAAGCATGGTGGTGGGTGCCTGTAATCTCAGCACTTTGGGAGGCAGAGGCAGGTGGATCACTTGATGTCAGGAGTTCAAGATCAGCCTGGCCAACATGGTAAAACCCTATCTCTACCAAAAATACAAAAATTAGCCGAGCATGGCGGTGCATGCCTGTAATCCCAGCTATTCGGGAGGCTGAGGCAGGAGAATCTCTTGAACCCAGGAGGCTGAGGTTGTAATGAGCCGAGATTGCGCCACTGCACTCCACCCTGGACGACAGAGCTAGACTCCCTCTAAAAAAAAAGAAAAAGGAAAAAAAAAAGATCGGTGTTAGGGGTGCTGGGTGTGGAGTGGAGAGAGCAGTCCCTGGAGTCGGTGGATGGCAAGGCTCCCGGCCTCTCTGTGCCCGGTCAGTCGCCGGAGGCAGGGGCACAGGCCTGGGGGCCCCGTCTCATCCTTGCACCCTCTCGGCCTGCAACCCGCGCCCCAGTCCCATGGCCTCCACGTGGGAGCCCTGCAGCGGCACGGCCTGGACCCTGGGCGAGACTGCTAGGTGTCTTGGGAGTCCGGCGCTGAGAAAGAGACCTCAGCGGGGAGGGGGACTGCACTTCGGCTGCGGAGGGTGGGGCCTGGGCCGGAAACTTTCCTCAGAAATAAACAGAAACGCAAAGACAACTTCCAGAGGCCCCCGGGCCGTTCTATGCCGTTACCTCAGCCCCAGGTGGCTCCCAGGCTCGGCCAGGCTGTGTCTCACACAATGATTACGGGTCCTTGGAGGCCTCAGAAAAGTGGCCCCGGCCAGAATACCCACTAAGAAGTGCTCTCTGAAAAGGGAGGGCGCCGACCTCGAACGAAGTCCGCTTGAGGTATTGGCTCGCCCGCTACTCCGCGACCTCAGAGCTCTTGCCGGGCGCCCGCCATGCCTTCTGCGCACGCGCAGCTGCGCTTCCCGCTGCCCCTTCAGGTGCCGCTCCAAGGCCTGGCCGCGGTTTGCGCATGCGCATTTCGTTGTTGCTACCACGAGGACACGCGCGGCCCCACCGGCAAGACACCCGAGCGCCTTCTGGTCCCTCCCAGACTGACCAGCCCTTCGCGTCTGCTACGTGCCTGGCGTGCTCTGGTCGGGAACTAGCGACTGCGGAGCCCTTACTGTGTGCCAGGCGTTATGCAGGCCACCTTCCTTTATTCCTCGGCGACATGCTCTGCAGCAGGCATTAATGTCCCAATTTTAGGATCGCTTGAGCTCAGGAGTGCGAGGCTGCAGTGAGTCGAGATCGCGCCACTGCACTCCAGCCTGGGCGACCGATCGAGACCCTGTTTTATGCGCGCGCGCGCGCACACACACACACACACACACACACACTCCCACTTTTTTTCCTTAAATTTTATTTTTAAAAATAGAGACAGGGACCGGGCGCGGTGGCTCACGCCTGTAATCCCAGCACTTTGGGAGGCCGTGGCTGGCGGATCACCTGAGGTGAGGGGTTCAAGACCAGCCTGGCCAACATGGTGAACCCCGTCCGTATTTTGTAAAAATAAAAAATTAGCCTGGCGTGGTGGCGCATGCTTGCAGTCCCTGCTACTCGGGAGGCTGAGGCACGAGAATCGCTTGAACTCGGGAGGCGAAGGTTGCAGTGAGCCAAGATGGTGCCATTGCACTCCAGCCTGGGCGGGCAGATCACAAGGGCAAGAGTTCAAGACCAGCCAGGCCAACATGGTGAAACTCTGTCTCTAATAAAAATATAAAAATTAGCTGGGCATGGCAGCATGCGCCTGTAATCCCAGCTACTCAGGAGCCTGGGGCAGGAGAATTGCTTGAACCGGGTTGGGGAGGCAGAGGTTGCAGTGAGCCAAGATCCGGAGAGACTCCATCTCAAAAAATAAAAATAAAAATAAGAAAGAAAGAAAGAAGAAAAAAGAAACTACAAAGCAGTTTTCCAGTGTGGCTGTACCATCCTGCACTCGACAGCAGAGTGTGAGAGTTGCTCTGCATCCTTGTCAGCACTTGGTATTTTCAGTTAAAAAAAATTTGCCATCCTAATAGATGTGTAATGGTATCTAGTTACAGATTTAATTTGTATTTCCCTAATGATTAATAACGTTGAACACCTTTTTATGAGCCCTTGGGATTCCTGAGAATTAATAAACCTATATCCTAACTCAGAAACAATTTACAGTGCTAAAGAGACTTGTATGGATTTAGACTTAGCCTGCCATACTGGAACATTTCAACAGCAGTGCTTGCAGATGACAGCTGAATTCAAAGCACATATACCAGATCTGTCAAGCCAGCCAGCACATGGCAAAAGCCTGGCAACAAAAAATAGCATGCTGTGTGTGTGTCTGTCTCCAAGAAGTTCAGTGTTACTTAAATGTAAGAAACAGGTTTCAAGGCGCGGTGGCTCATGCCTGTAATCCTAGCACTTTGGAAAGCCGAGGCAGCTGGATCACCTGAGGTCAGGAGTTCGAAAACAGCCTGGCCAACATAGTAAAACCCTGTCTCTACTGAAAAAAAAAAAAAAAAAAAAATTAGCTGGACATGGTGACGTGCACCTGTAATTCCAGCTATTTGGGAGGCTGAGGCAGGAGAATTGCTTGAAATTGGGAGGTGAAAAAAAAAAATTGGGAGATGAAGGTCGTAGTGAGCCGAGATCGCACCATTGCACTCCAGCCTGGGCAAAAAGAGTGAAACTGTGTAAAAAGAAAAAAAAGAAAAGAAAGAAAAAAGAAACAGGAGTAGAGTGGCAGGAGATGGGGTCGAGGAGGGACACAGCGGCTAGACCACAAAGAAGCTTGTGCTGAGGTACTTGAGTTTATCCCCACAGTAATAAGACACTTTTAAAAGTTGGATTTTGGGCCAGGTGTGGTGGCTCACGCCTGTAATCCCAGCACTTTGGGAGGCCGAGGCAGGCGGATCACAAGGTCAAGAGATCGAGACCATCCTGGCCAACATGGTGAAACCCCATCTCTACTAAAAATACAAAAATTAGCTGGGCGTGGTGGCACGTGCCTGTAGTCCCAGCTACTCGGGAGGCTGAGGCAGGAGAATTGCTTGAAACCAGGAGGCGGAGGTTGCAGTGAGCCGAGATTGTGCCACTGCACTCGTGCCTGGTGACGGAGCAGGACTCTGTCTCAATAAAAAAAAGTTGGATTTTGGTTTTAGAAAAATGTTCCTGAGGCCAGGCTCGATGGTTCACACCTGTAATCCCAACACTTTGGGAGGCTGAGACAGGAGGATCTCTTGAGATCAGGAGTTCAGGACTAGCTTGGGCAACATAGACTCAATCTCTAAAAAAAAAAAAAGAAAAATTAACCAGGCATGGAAGTGCACACCTGTATTCCGAGCTACTTGGGAGGCTGAGGGTGAGGATTGCTTGAGCCCAGGAGGTCAAGGCTGCAGTGAGCTGTGATCATGCCACTGCAGTCTGGCCTGGGAGACAGAGCGAGCTCCCCTCCACAAAAAAAAGTTCCTGGAACCCTTCCCTGGCTTCATTTACATTTTCTGCCTATTCTTATCCTTCAAGGCTCAACCCAAGTGCCACCTCCTCTGAGAAACCCTCTGTAACCCCCCTAGCCAGAAGATCAGCTCCTTTTTACCTTTCTTTTTTTAATTTTTTTTTTATTACAAAGACAGGGTTTCACCATGTTGGTCAGGCTGGTCTTGAACTCCTGACCTTAGGTGATCCGCCCACCTTGGCCTCCAAAGTGCTTGGATTATAGGCGTAAGCCACCGCGCCCGGCCTGTTTTTTACCTTTCTTTGTATTTACTGGCCAGTCTGTCTGGAAGGTGGGAACTGTAATTTACCCCATTTCGGGCTTCTTATGTGGTTTGACAAGAGATCTAGCACGTAGAAGGTGCTAATCAATGTTTGATGAATGTCAATGAATTTTCAAATGAAGAAAGTTTACTGGACAATCCAGCTCTGGAGTCCTGTCAGATTATACCAATATTAGTTCTCGAACTTGAGCATGTATCAGAACCACCTAGAGGGCTTGTAGATTGCCGGATGATCTCCCAAATTTCTGATTCAATAGATCTTGGGGTCTGAGAATTTGCCTTTTGAACAGGTAAGTTTCCAGGTGCTGCTGCTGGCGGAAGGTACCACACTCAGATAACCTTTGGATGAAACACTCCCTACGTGTGACTGTGGGTACTGTTCAGGTGCTTCTCAGAACGAAGCCCCAGGCTGGACACTGTCAAGGGATCATCATTCCTGTGCTTTATCACAACCATGTGACCACCTAACCTTCAGGGGATGTCCTTGGTCTTGACTACTGTCCCACCCCTTTGACCTGGAGACAGGATCACTTTATCCTCTCCTGGTCCCTTTATTTTTATTTATTTATTTTTTTGAGATGGAGTCTCGCTCTGTTGCCAGGCTAGAGTGCAGTGGTATGATCTCAGCTCACTGCAACCTCTGCCTCCTGGGTTCAAGCAATTCTCCTGCCTCAGCCTCCTAAGTAGCTGGGACTACAGGCACGCACCACCACACCCAGCTATTTTTTGTATTTTTAGTAGAGATGGGTTTTCACCATGTTGGCCAGGATGGTCTCGATCTCTTGACCTCATGATCCACCCACCTCAGCCTCCCAAAGTGTTAGGATTACAGGTGTGAGCCACCTCGCCCAGCCTTATTATTTTATTGTATTATTTGTTTATTTATTTGAGACAGAGTCTCGCTCCATCACCCAGGGTGGAGTGCAGTGGCGCAATCTAAGCTCACTGCAACCTCCGCCTCCCATGTTCAAGCAATTCTCCTGCCTCAGCCTCCCAAGTAGCTAGGATTACAGATGGCCAACACCATGCCCAGCTAAATTTTTTTTTTTTTTTGTATTTTTGGTAGAGACAGGGTTTCACCATGTTGACTAGGCTGGTCTTAAACTCTCGACCTCAGATGATCTGCCTGCCTAGCCCTCCGAAAGTGCTGGGATTATAGGCGTGAGCCACTGCAGCCGGGCTATTTTATTGTTATTATTATTTTTTGAGACAGTTTCACTATTGCCCAGGCTGGAGTGCAGTGGTGCGATCTTGGCTCACTGTAACCTTCGCCTCCAGGGTTCAAGTGATTCTTCTGCCTCAGCCTCATGAGTAGCTGGGATTACAGGTGCGTGCCACCACACCTGGCTAATTTTTGTATTTTTAGTGGCGATGGGGTTTCACCATGTGAGCCAGGCTGGTCTTGAACTCCTGACCTCAGGTGATCCATCTGCCTTGGCCTCTCAAAGTGCTGGGATTACAGGCGTGAGCCACTGCACCCAGTCCTCTTGTGGTCCCTTTCTCCCAGGGACTCCCAGAAAGGCTTCTCAGAGGGGTGCTGGTCACATGGTCACATTCTACAACTGGCTTTCCTCCCTCTAAGCAGTTCAGTTTGGTAGCCCCAGAGGACAAAACAAATCCTGTCCTAGGAAGAAGCCTAGCATGTACAGAAGAAGAATGGAGTGCTAGAAATAGGGTCCCCATTAGCTGCCAGCCCCTGCAGCTCTTCAGGAAATGCTCCGCAGACCCATCATCTCCCTGAGAGGGGCAGAACCAGGTCTTGTCTCCTTAGACAGCAGCTGCTGCTTCCTGGGCCTGTACAGCTTCCTAGCCTCCAAGGCAGAGGGAAGGAGCCACTGAATCAACAGCTACATTTCCTGCAGCACCTGGGGTTCCTCAACCCCCACCACCTCCCTTTGGGCTTCCCAGGTCAATTACCTACCAGGCAATGGGCCTCAGCTCAGCAAATGTGGCCAGCCAGAGACTGGCCTGATAGGGCCACGGGGAGTTGAAATGACCTGACTCAGAGAGGCAACTCTGGGGATGGGGGCAGGGGGGTCTGCCCCCACCCCTAGGGTAGTGTAATTCAGTCATCAGTTCACTATTCCCTCTCTCTGTGTTTGGTGTCTGGCTCATAGTAAGGCTGTGAAACCTGGTGACCATCCAAATATGAGCCTTGTGGAGCTTGGGGAGGTGAGGGAGTGGGATAGGTTTGCTCAAAGAGGCCTCCAAATCCTTCCAGGCTCAGCCCAGACCTTGGAGGCCTTTGTGCAGTTTTAGTACCAGAAGCCTGATTCCTGTGGGTGGTGGCTATCACAGGACAGAAGCAGAGGACCACCGGACGGAAGGGAAACTTCCAAGAAGGAGGTGAACCACTAACCCTGAGTCCCCTGCCCAACTGCAGAGATCCCTTCAGAAGAGCTCTCTTTGGCAAGGTTTGGTGTTTGAATCTAACTCAAAAGACTGAGGTGCCAGAGGCTCAAGTATTCCCAAGAATCGTCCATGGAAACTGTTCTAGACGCTGGGTCCAGGCCCACACCAGGGAGTCAGATTTGGGAGTCTTGGCATGATTGAGATATCTCTCCTAGGTTATTTTTATCCTGACTGGAGTCTCTTCCGTGTCCGCCCCCTCACCAGATAAACTGAAGCCAAGACACAAGGAGTAAAGCTTGCAAGGGCCTGGGCACGCTGTCGGATGTAGTGGAGGCAGGACTGGCCTCTCTGGGGAGATTTCAGCATTCTCTGCTTAGAAGAACGAGGCTGTAGACCTTTTAAGATGGCATGCATTTCTGCAGGAACACACACACAGACACTTACAGTCCCCAAGGAACAGTCTCTCTCCTGAAGGATGGGAATACCCACAGAAGGCACTGAACCACTAATGCAAGAGAAAAGGTCTCAGATTCCTTCTTGTCTCAGGTCCCCCGTATCAGACCTGAGAATTTTCCTTCAACCTTCCCTGAGCACAGGCTCTGATCTGTCCATGGTTCTGATTATTAATGGAGTTCACTTGGGGACAAGTCATGGGTTCTTTCATTCGTTTGGAGTAGCTAACATTTGCTGAACACTTCCTGTGTGCCAGGGACTGTGAGCTACTCCTTACATGCCACCCCTTTTTCCCAAAGTAACCAGACATAATAGAAAAAACCACAGATCATAAATGTATAGCTTAGTGAATTTTCTTTTTTTTTTTTTTTGAGACAGAGTCTCGCTCTGTCGCCCAGGCTAACCTTGAACTCTCGGGCTCAAATGATCCTGTCAGCTGGCTTCCCAAAGTGTTGGAATTACAAGTGAGAGCCACCATGCCTGACTGAACATATGCTTTTCTATTATACCTATTGCATTAGTTCATTTTCACGCTGCTGATAAAGACATACCTGAAACTGGGAAGAAAAAGAGGTTTAATTGGACTTGCAGTTCCATATGGCTAGGGAGGCCTTAGAATCATGGCGGGAGGTGAAAGACACCTCTTACATGGCCATGGCAAGAGAAAAATGAGGAAGAAGCAAAAGCAGAAACCCTGATAAACCCATCAGATCTCATGAGACTTACTATCACAAGAATAGCACAGGAAAGACCAGTCCCCATGACTCAATTACCTTTCCCTGGGTCCTTCCCACAACACATGGGAATTCTGGGAGATACAATTCAAGTTGAGATTTGGGTGGGGACACAGCCAAACCATATCATCTATTTACATTATACATTCATATATATGTAAATATATGTACACTCATATATATGTATATATATGTACACACATATATATAAATCTCAATTTTCCAGATGAGAAAGCTGAGTCTTGAAGTTGAGTAAGGAAATAGTAGAGCTGGATCTTGAACCTAATCCTATATGGTCCTGGAGCCTAAGCTGTCTAGCTGTCTAACCACTGTGCTCCATCGCCTAAAAGCATAGGCTTTTTTTTCTTTTTTTGAGACAGAGTTTTGTTGCCCAGGCTGGAGTGCAATGGTGCGATCTTGGCTCATGGCAACCTCCACCTCCCAGGTTCAAGTGATTCTCCTGCCTCAGCCTCCGAGTAGTTGGAATTATAGGCATGCACCCGCATGCACCCATGCCCGGCTAATTTTGTATTTTTAGTAGAGAGAGGGGGTTTCTCCATGTTGGTCAGGCTGATATCGAACTCCCGACCTCAGGTGATCCACCTGCCTCAGCCTCCCAAAGTGCTGGGATTACAGGCGTGAGCCACAACGCCCAGCCAGCATAGGCTTTTTAAAAATATTCATTGGCCAGACAGGTGGCTCATGCCTGTAACCCCAGAACTTTGGGAGGGTGAGATGGGAGAATCATTTGAGGCCAGGAGTTTGAGAGCAGCCTGGTCAACCTAGCGAGACCCCATCTCTAACAAAAATTTTTAAAAATTAAACAAAGTATTCATTATGTGTCGGCCAGGTATGGTGGCTCATACCTGAAAATCCAGCACCTTGGGAGGCCAAAGACGGAGAATCACTTGAGCTGGGAAGTCAAGGCTGCAGTGAGCTGTGTTTGTGCCATTGTACTCCAGCCTGGGCCACCCTGTCTCAAAAAAAAAAAAAAAGATCATCATCATCATGTGCCACACTGGCTGCCGTCACTGTGGGAGATAAGAGGATGGCAAGACACAGTCACACAAAAAGGAATATGATAGAAAAGCACAGGTAGGGTATGGTGAGGAAAGCAGGCCACTTTTGTCTTGGAAGATTACAGGAGGCTTCCTCGAGGAAGAAGCATGAAAACCAAGGATGGGGGCAGATTCTGGGAATACAGGAGTGATAAGGGAAAGACTTTCAGGCTGAGAACTCTGGGACACAAGCAGACACAGGCTGCAAAGGCCCTCAGAGGTCATCTTGCCCATCCCTCATTGTCCACCAACCTACCGTTGGCTTCCAAATTTATTTATCCAGTCCTGATCTTTCCCAGACTCGAGACTCTTCTTTAAACCAATTGGATGTCAAATAGGTATCACAAATTTAACATGGCCAAGACAGAGCTCCTGATCCCCGCCCCCAAACCCCAAACTTCTCCTCTTCTAGTCTTTCTTGGTCATTGGCACTACCAACCACAAATTGAGATCCCAAATCTCAGCGTCATCCTTCCTTCCTCCCTTTCACCACACTCAATCCATGAGAATATCCCATCAGCTCTATCTGTAAAGCACACCTTGAATCTGACCACTTCTTTTTTTTAATTTTTAATTTTTATGAATACGAAGTAGGTGTGCATGAGATGTTTTGATACAAGCGTGCAGTGCATAATAATCACATCATGGAGAATGAGGTACCCACCCCTCGAGCATTTATTCTTGGTGTTACAAACAATACAATTACACTCTTTTAGTTATTTTCAAATGTACAATTATTATTGACTAGAGTTATCCTATTATGCTATCAAATAGTAGGTCTTACTCATTCTTTCTATTTTGGTTTTGTATCTCTTAATCATCTCCACCTCCCCCGACCCACCCACAATCCCCTTCCCAGTCTGGTAATCATCCTTCTACTCTCCATCTCCATTATCTCAATTACTTTGAGTTTTAGATCCCACAAATAAGTGAAAACATGTGATGTTTGTCTTTCTGTGCCTGGTTTACTTCACTTAACATAATGATCTTCAGTTCCGTCCATGTTGCAAATGACAGAATCTCATTCTTCTTATAGCTGAATAGTACTCCATTGTATATATGTATCACATTTTCTTTATTTATTCCTCTGTTGACACTTAGATTGTTTCTGCATCTTGGCTATTGTGAACAGTTCTGCAACAAACATGGTAATGCAGATATTTCTTCGATATACTGATTTCCTTTCTTTTGGATCTATACCCAGCAGTGGGAGTGCTGGATCATATGGTAGCTCTATTTTTAGGTTTTTGGGTAACCTCCAAACTGTTCTCCATAGTGGTTATACTAATTTATATTCCCACGAACAGTCTTCACAGGTTCCCTTTCTTCCACATCCTCACCAGCATTTGTTATTGCCTGTCTTTTGGATATAAGCCATTTGAACTGGGGTGAAATGATATCTTATTGTAGTTTTCATTAGCATTACTCTGATGATTAATGATGTTAGCACCTTTTCAAGCACCTATTTGCCATTTGTATATCATCTTTTGAGAAATGTCTACTCAACTGTTTTGCCCCCTCCCTTTTTTATTTTTTTAGATGAAGTCTCACTCTGTGGCCCAGGCTGGAGTGCAGTGGCATGATCTGAGCTCACTGCAACCTCCACCTCCTGGGTTCCCGAAATTCTCTTGCCTCAGCCTCTCAAGTAGCTGAGATTACAGGCACCTGCCACCACATCCGGCTAATTTTTGTATTTTTAGTAGAGACAGGGTTTTGCCATATTGGCCAGGTTGCTCTTGAATTCCTGACCTCAAGTGATCCACCTGCCTTGGCCTCCCAAAGTGCTGGGATTACAGGTGTGAGACACTGTGCCCAATTTTTTGTCCATTTTTAAATCAGATTATTAGGTGTTTTCAAGAAAATAGGAATTTTTTTAAAAAAAAGGAGAGCCTTAGATTTTTTTCCATAGAGTTGTTTGAGCTCCTTATATATTCTGGTTATTAACCCCTTGTCAGATGGGCTGACCTCTTCTTGCCACCTCCCCGCTTCCACTCTGACTCCTGAACATTCTGATCTTTTTTAAAAGTCAGGTTCCCTGATTATGGAAAAAAGGCAACACAGTTGCAGGGGTTCATATGATCTGGCCCCTGGCTAATTCACTGCCTTCTTCAAGACCTTGCTTCTTCTTTTTTTTTTTTTTTTTTTAAGATGCAGTCTCACTCTGTCACCCAGCGTGGAGTACAGTGGCTCGATCTCTGCTCACTGCGATCTCCACCTTCTGGGTTCCAGAGATCCTTGTGCCTCAGTCTCCCAAATAGCTGCAACTACAGGCATGCACCATCATGCCATGCTAATTTTCTTTCTTTCTTTTTTTCTCTAAGATGGAGTCTTACTCTGTCGCCCTGGCTGGAGTGCAGTGGCATGATCTCAGCTCACTGTAACCTCTGCCTCCCAGATGAAAGCAATTATATTGCCTCAGCCTCCAAAGTAGCTGGGTTTACAGGCATGTGTCACCATGCTGGGCTAATTTTTAGTAGAGACAGCGTTTCACCATGTTGGCCAGGTCTTGAACTCCTGACCACTGTTGATCCACCCACCTTTGCCTCCAAAAGTGATGGGATTACAGGCAGGAGGCCCTGCACCTGGCCCTCCTTTCTTTTCTCTTCATTTTATTTATTTATTTATTTTTGAGACAGGGTCTCACTTTGTCACCTAATGTGCAGGGGCATTATCGTGGCTCACTGCAGCCTTGACTTCCTGGGCTCAAGCAATTCTCCCACCTCAGTGTCTCGAATAGCTAGGGCTACAGGGGCATGCCACCATGCCTCGCTAATTTTTTGAATTTTTAGTAGAGTCAAGATCTTCCTTTGTTGCTCAGGCTAGTCTCAAACTCATGGGATCAAGCAATCCTTCCACCTCGGCCTCCCAAAGTGCTGGGATTACAGGTGTGCACCACCCCGCCCAGCTGGCCTCCTCCTTTCTATTTCTCCAACACGTTTAGCTTTTCCCAGACCCAGGGGTTTTGCACATGCTCTGTGCCTGAATATTCTTTCCCTAGATCTTTGCATGGCTGACTCCCTATTGTCATTCAGATCTCAGCCTGAATGACACCTCCTTAGAGATCCTTCCCTTGAATTCTCTCTCTTTCTCTCTTTTTTTTTTTTTTTTTTTTTTTTTTTTGAGGCAGGATCTCACTCTGTTCCCCAGACTGGAGTGCAATGGCTCAATCATGGCTCACTGCAGAGCCTCGACTTCCCTGGCTCAAGCAATCCACCCACCTCAGCCACCCAAGTAGCTGGAACTACAGGTGTGCGCCATCATACCCAGCTAATTTTAGTATTTTTTTTTTATAGAGATGGGGTCTCACTATGTTGCCCATATTGGTCTGGAACTCCTAGGCTCAAGTAATCCTCCCTTCTTAGCCTCCAAAAATGCTGGGATTACAGGCATGAGCCACTGTGCTTGACCTCTTTCCCTGAATTCTCTGGAAAAGCAGCACTCAGGCCAGGTGCGGTGGCTCACATCTGTAATCTGAGCACTTTGGGAGGCTGGGGTGGGTAGATCACAAAGTCAGGAGATCGAAACCATCCTGGCCAATGTGTTGAAACCCCATCTCTACTGAAAATACAAAAACTAGCTGGGCATGGTGGCGTGTGCCTGTAATCCCAGCTACTTTGGAGGCAGAGACAGGAGAATTGCTCGAACCAGGGAGCTGGAGGTTGCAGTGAGCTGAGATCGTGCCACTGCACTCCAACCTGGGAATAGAGGCAACAGAGTAAGACTTGGTCTCAAAAAAAAGCAGCATTCTCACCCAGTCATTGTCAATCTTTCTCTGCTTTACTTTCTTTATAGATCAAAACATTCTTGGAATTATCTTACTTATTCGTGATTTATTATCTGTCTCTCTTAATTTTATTATTAGTACCTTAAGAGCAGGGATTGGCACATAGCAGGTGCTTAATATGTATTAACTGACTGACAGTGTGACTGAATGAATTACAGAATGACTCAATGAAAGAAATAAAGGCAAGAAAGAAAGAAAGATTTCTCAGGATCACTTTGCTGCTGGTGGTGCTTTCGTGACCCTGGCTTCTGCATCTGTTTCACTTTTTTACTTACCAGAGAGGTTCCTTCTATCCTAAGCCTCAGTTTCTCAACCTCAGCCAATGTTTCCGCTATTCCAGTGGATGCAACTGAAAAGACTCTGCAAGGCCCCTTTGCGGTTGATGGAGTTCTCTGGTCCCATTCAATGAGAGCACAAAGGAAGTTTCCAGCTCTCTCATCCAGAACTCACCAGATCTCTGTTCACTGCTGGGGACATTGCCACTCTTGTAAAGGAATGCAGAGTGTTTCCTTCTGAAATACCCTTTCCAAAGAAAGCCAATGACCAGTGCTGGTGATGAAGGGAATGAGAAGAGAGCCTGAGAAGGCGCTGGTTCTTACCCAGTGTGGTAGGCAGCTTCCAGGACAGACCCCAGGAGCCTGCTGCCTGGTTTTCATGCCCTTGTGTAATCCTCTCCCCTTGAGTGTGGCTGAACCTAGTGACTTGCCTCTAGTGAACAGAAGATGGTAAATGAGGCTGGGCATGGTGTGGGTCACACGTGTAATCCCAGCACTTTGGGAGGCCAAGGCGGGCAGATCACCTGAGGTCAGGCATTCGAGACCAGCCTGAACAACAAAATCCCGTCTCTACTAAAAATACAAAATTTAGCTGGGTGTGGTGGTGGGCGCCTGTAATCCCAGCTACTTGGGAGACTGAGGCAGGAGAATTGCTTGAACCTGAGAGGTGGATGTTGCAGTGAGCCAGGATCATGCCATTGCACTCCAACCTGGGAGACAAGAGTGAAACTCCATCTCAAGAAAATAAAAAAGACTCTGGGATGAATGCTATCAACCCAGACCCTGGGATGGTATGTGTTTGTTACTTAAGACATAAGGGGTAGGGTGTGGTGGCTCACGCCTGTAATCCCAGCACTTTGAGAGATCAAGGTGGATGAATCACCTGAGGTTAGGAGTTCAAGACCAGCCTGGCCAACATGACAAAATTCTGTCTCTATTAAAAATACAAAAATTAGCCAGGGGTGATGGTAGGCACCTGTAATCCCGGCTACTCGGGAAGCTGAGGCAGGAGAATCACTTGAACCTGGGAGGCAGAGATTGCAGTGAGCCAAGATTGCACTACTGCACTCCAGCCTGGGCAACAGAGTGAGACTCTGTCTCAAAAAAAAAAAGACACTAAGTTTGGGAGTAGTTTATTATGCAGCAACAGATCATGAATGCACTCAGATATATATTTCTAGGACATTTTCGGCCATGGGGGAGGTTTATGTTACAGTGGTAGCTGTGTTTACACATTTAGGCACTCACAGAAATTAGCACTTATCCCTCCTCAGGAATCTACATTTCCTCCCACTCTATTTTCTTTTATAATTTTAAACAAATGTAATGTCAAACTATAGTGACAGTTAAATATTCTATTTTTCTACTTAACATGTTGCAGCTTCTGACCGTATTAAACAGTCTTCGAAGCATTCTTTTATTTATTTATTTTTTGATTTTATTTATTTATTTATTTTTTGAGACAGTCTCACTCTGTCACCCAGGCTGGAGTGCAGTGGCTCAATCTCAGCTCACAGCAACCTCTGCCACCCAGGCTGACCTCCTGTGTCAGCCTCCTGAGTAGCTGGGATTACAGGCATGTGCCACCACGCCCAGCTAATTTTTGTATTTTTAGAAGAGACGGGCTTTCACCATGTTGGTCAGGCTAGTTCTGAACTCCTGACCTCAGGTGATCCACCCGCCTCAGCCTCCCAAAGTGCTGGGATTATAGGCATGAGCTACCACGCCCAGCCTAGCCAATTTCTTAAAATAAATCTCTCTCAGCAGGGTGTGTTGGCTCACACCTGTAATCCCAGCACTTTGGGAGGTCGAGGCGGGCAGATCACCTGAGGTCAGGAGTTTGAGACCAGCCTAACATGGCAAAATGCTGTCTCTACTAAAAATACAAAAATTACAGCGTGGTAGTAGGCACCTCTAATCCCAGCTAGATTGCAGTGAGCTGAGATTGCACCATTGCATTCCAGTCTGAGCAACAATAGCAAAACTCCGTCTCAAAAACAAAAGAATTAATAAATCTCTGTCTTTCTCTCTCCACACACACACACACACACACACACACACACACACACACACACACATCCTCTTTGTTCTATATCTCTAGAGAATACTGACGAATACTGACTAATACACTTGGGCAAGTCCATCTCATCTCTGAGCCTCGGTTTCCTCATCTGTAGTATGGGAGGGAGATTAATCAGGTGGTTCATGAGGGGTTGCCCATATCTATTATTCTCTCTTTCAAAGACTCTATGTATTACAACCAGAGCTTGAAGCAACTAGGCAAAGCAGAAAAGACTGCAAAACACTTTATTTGCCATCACATATGTGCCAAGACTTGTGCTCAGCATCCAGGAATGTGTTGAATACTAACATAGTGTTTCATTTACCTGTGTGTGAAACCTGGGTGATGAGCCTGGGTTTCTCTCCCCAACCCCCCTTAGAGTGCTTGTCCTGGAGTCAGAGTACATATCCCCCTCTTAAAGCAGACACCATCACTGAGCCCCCTCCTGGTCCTGGGCCCTGCTCTTCCTGCCATCAGTCCAGGCCAAAGAGCAATGAGGAAACTGCTTAGGAGGGGTCTGAGGGAAATGGGGGCCTGGGAGCCACACAGGGGTGGGTGCTACCAGGAAAGGTGTAACCTCCCTGCCGTCAGGTGTAAGTCCATCACTGCTTGAAAATAACCTTGCACAGGGTCCTTTCTCGTTCTTTCCTCTTGCTTTTTGTTTGTGAGATGAATGGCTCTTCCACTGTGGCTTTAGGGGCAGTGTGGAGGCAGGGAGCTATTTGGGAACAGCCTGGAGAGCTGACCCTGCAGAATCTTCCAGAAGCCTTGGTGTGGCTATGGGTACCCAGGCTGTAGAAATCCCAGATGGGCCTGTTCTAGGCCTCTCCCCAGCTCCAGCCCACAGGTTCAGTCTCTGTCTTTTGAATCAGAGTTTCACTCTTGCCCAGGCTGGTGTACAATGGCACTATCTCGGCTCACTGCAACCTCCACCTTCCGGGTTCCAGCGATTCTCCTGCTTCGGCCTCCCTAGTAGCTGGGATTACAGGTATTCACCACCACGCCTGGCTAATTTTATATTTTTAGTAGAGATGGGGTCTCTCCATGTTGGTTAGGCTGGTCTTAAACTCCCGACCTCAGGTGATCCACCCGCATCAGCCTCCCAAAGTGCTGGGATTACAGGCATGAGCCATTGCCCCTGGCCAGGTGCAGCTTCTTGGCACTGAAAACACTACTAGGGGAAGGGGACGCAAGAGTCCACTTCAGAGCTTCTGCCTGGCCTCTGCGCACTCTGCACCTGCCCCAGCTGGGTCAGGGTTTCTGGGACTGCAGGGCTCTGGCCCTGGAATCATGAAGCAGCAGAGAGAGCCCTTTTCTGCTCCCAGCACGCAAACCTTCTCACAGCAGCCCTCAGTTTCCAGGATTTCAGCCGCTAGTCTTCCTGGGCCAGGATAGGAGGAGGAGGAGCAGAGGGTTGGGCTTCAGGCCCCAGGAAAGGTTTCGTGACCTTGGATCTGTCATTTGGCTTCCCTGAGCCTGTGTTTCCTCATCTGAAAACGTGGAGTGATAATTGCAATTTCTCAGGTCAGCTGTAAGGTTGAAACAAGATATTGCTGGTGACAGAGCCTGTCACAATGGGAGACATCAGTGATGGCTTCCTTTTCCACTGTGAAACCCTGGACCAGCTGGCCAGCCACGCAGGGCAGCCCCCAGTAGCAAGGGAGGAGATGCCTATGTGTTAAGGCTGCTTCCTGAGCCCAAAGAAGGGGCCAACCCAGCTCCAAGGACCAGGTTAGAAGTGGACTTGAGCAGAGGAGAGCAGAGGAAAGGCCAGGAGAGGGTGAGAGCTGGGATCGACACCCAGCCCTTGCCAAGCGGCCGCTGAGAGAGCAGGTTTGTGTTCTCTACTCTGCAAACATGCAAGCCCCAGGGCAGAGGAAGGGTTGTTGGGAGAGGACCCCAGCTTCCCTTTGGTGTGGTGCTCCCGCTTGAGGGGCTGTGGAGGGATAGTTTGCGCCATGGGGCTGGGCTGGAGGGCACTGAGCTTAGAGGAAGACCCCCGCAGGCTGAAGCCAGTGTGTGAAGCAAACAGGAGAGGGCTGGGGGACAGCTGGACAGGAGGTCTGGGAACCACAGTGGGGCCAAGGGACAGTGAGGGCAGAGGGGACTGGAGGAGGCCGGGTAAATCATGAGAATGTGGATCTGGAGAGAGAGGCTGAGCTGGGGAGCAAGAGTCCGGGCCCTGGAACAGCTCCAGCTGCTCTGGGCAGCCATGTTTTCCCTGTGGGCTAGGGCCCAGGAGCCCCTCAGCCTGGTCCCAGCAGCCTGGGAGCCCTGGAGCCGAGCAGGAGGAACAATCCATGGGGCACAGGCGCTCATGCACGTGCAGGGTCCGGCTCCACCACGCCAGCTCGGCCTGCAGGGCCTGGATCTCCTTCCGCAGGGTGAGGTTGTCTTTCTCCAGAAACTCGTGCTGCTGCAGAGAAGCAGATGGGCGGGGAGGGGAACTCAGCCAGTGTCAGGGGCCCTGCAAGAGCCTTGGCCCCTTCCAGGGTCCTCAACTTCAGGAGAAAGATGCCACCACCATCGGAATAGCCAAGTGCCTGGCCAGCCCTTCATAACCATCCACCAAGTCTCCCCTATCCCACCCCGAGGGGGCTCAGATGTGCCTGCTCTCATCCCATCGCTGGTGCCCTGAGCTGGTGCCATTTCTCACCTGGGATCTCCATGGGCTGCCACCCCATGTGCCCCCCAAACCACCCATTCTCTTGCCCCCAGGAGTCATTTGGTGACCATGTCATTAATTGCAGGTTAAAGCCCTTTAGAGGCTCCCAACAAATTCCCTGTTGTAGGATTCCAGGCCTGCATCGTGGCCGCAGCTCAGACTCCTGGTCTTCTCTCTCCCGCCTTCTTTCTTGCTCCCCTCCCTTCCTGACCGTCACATGAACTCTGCTTCCTGCCACATTTCGTTTCCTCTGCCTGGACACCCTTCTGCTGCCCTCCCCCCTGCAAATCCCAACAGGGCCTTCCCGTGGCAACTTGATGTCATACTGCCCTAGACTGCTTACTGCCACTGCCAGACCTTTAGAGGGCCCAGAACTCGCTCCTATGAGCACTGTGGGAGGATTCAGGGGCTTGTTTGACAGGTTGACAGCACGAGTGTGTTTGATTCTGCATCCCTGAATCAGCATTTATGAAGTTCTATTCTGCTGAACGCGGTTCTGAGAACCTCTGAGACACTATCAATATGCAGTTCTAAATAACCATTTATGATGACAATAACGGTAAAAATGCAGAAGGAATTTTATTTCTACATCTCATGGGGCTGAATAAATTGAACGACTTCCTTCAGTCCCCCATTCCCCTTTCTGGACACTTTGAAAGAAGAAGTTCCAAGGGTGTTTTGCACAGAAGTGTGGTTTTGGCCCTGGACTCAAAGTTCTAACAGGCCCGAAAGCCACCAGTGGCCCCACTCCCAGACTCTGTCTCTGCAGGTGGAATGATGAACATTTCTAAAATGTATCATTACGTCACCCTCCACCTAAATTCTCCAAAGGCTTCAACTCACCTCCAGGAGCTGAGCCACTCACTCATTCATTTATTCATTCGTTTGCCACCTTCAGGAGAATCAAATATCACCACTCAAGGAGTGACAATTGCAATTTCGTTCCTTCCCTCTTCCCAGTTTTCCCAGCAGGATTTAACGCCATCTGACATCCTGACCACTGCAGGGATCCTTTGTTGGTCTGGCTTCCCCAGGAGAATAGGAGCCCTGTGGGTGGGGCTGGGGTGGGTTTTTGTCTATGTGTCCACAGCTCTATCTCCAGTGCTTAGAACAGTGCCTGGCACACGGGAGACACTCAACAGGCATTTCTGGAAGGAAGGAATAAATGAACGCATGGGTCTCCTAGGCACCATTCTGAGCACCAGTCCTCACTCTCACCAAGTCTGCAGGGTGCTGCTCCCATTGCCTGTGCCAGAACTGTGTCATTTGTCCCCAAAGTGTTTTCTTACCTTCATCCTCTGGGGAAACTCTCATTCATCCTTAAAGATGTAAAGATCAGCTCATACTTCATCTTCTTTTTCTTTCTTTTTTTTTGAGACACAGTCTCTCTGTCACCCAGGCTGATGTGCAGTGACACAATCTCAGCTCACTGCAACCTCCGCCTCCCAGGTTCAAGCAATTCTTATGCCCCAGCTACTGGGATTGGCTAATTAGCCACCACGTGCCTGTAATCCCACTACTGGGATTGGCTAATTAGCTACCACATGCTTATAATCCCAGCTACTGGGATTGGCTAATTAGCTATCATGTGTGGCTAACTTTTGTATTTTCAATAGAAATGGGATTTTACCATGTTGGCCAGGCTGGTCTTCAACTCCTGGCCTCAAGTGATCCACCCACCTCAGACTCCCAAAGTGCTGGGATTACAGATGTCAGCCACCATGCCTGGCTCATCTCCTCTTTAGACCACCACCAATATGCCACTAGCTATGTGCTATAGACTCTATTGTGTTTCCTCCAAAATTTATATGTTGAAGCCATAACCCCCAGTGTGATTACTATTAGAGATAAGTCTCTTAGGAAGTAATTTAGATTAAATAAAGTCCTAGGATAGAGGATAGGGTTCTAATCTGATAGGATTGGTGGCTTTATAAGAAGAGGGTGGAAGGCTGGGAGCGGTGGCTGAAACCTGCAATCCCAGCACTTTGGGAGGCTGAGGTAGGTGGATCAATTGAGTCCAGGAGTTCAAGACCAGCCTGGGCTACATGGAGGAACTCTGTCTCCACAAAAAATACAAAAATTAGCCAAGTGTGGTGGTGCATGCTTATAGTCCCAGCTACTCGGGAGACTGACATGGGAGGATTGCTTGAGCCTGGGAAGCTGAGGTTGCAGTGAGTCAAGTTCGTGGACCACACTCCAGCCTGGACAACACAGCAAGACCCTCTCAAAAAAAAAAAAAAACAATCCCAGCACTTTAGGAGGTGGAGGTGGAAGGACTGCTTGAGCCCAGGAGTTCAAGACCAGCTTGGGCAACATAGCTAGACCCTCATCTGCATTAAAAAATAAAAATAATAATAATAAAAGAAATAAATAAAATAAAATAAATAATAAGTAAATAAACAATAAATGAATTAAAAAATTAAAACAAAAAGGAGAGTGCCGGGTGCGGCGGCTCATGTCTGTAATCCCAGCACTTTGGTAGGCCAAGGTGGGCAGATCACTTGAAGCCAGGAGTTCAAGACCAGCCTGGCCAACATGGTGAAACCCCATTTCTACTAAAGATACAAAAATTAGCCAGGCCTAGTGTTACATGCCTGTAATCCCAGCTACTCAAGAAACTGAGATAGGAGAATCATTTGAACCCCGGAGGCAGAGGTTGCAGTGAGCTGAGATAGCACCATTGCACTTCAGCCTGGGCGACAGCGTGAGACTCTGTCTCAATTAAGAGGAAAAAAATGGTGGGAGCGGTGGCTCAATCCTGTAATCCCAGCAGTTTGGGAAGCCGAGGTGCGTGGACAACCTGAGGTTGGGAGTTTGAGACCAGACTGACCAACACGGAGAGACCCCTATCTCTACCAAAAATACAATAATTAGCCGGGCGTGGTGGCACATGTCTGCAATCCCAGCTACTCGGGAGGTTGAAGCTGGAGAACCGCTTAAACCCAGGACGTGGAAGTTGTGGTGAGCCGAGATTGTGCCATTGCACTCCAGCCTGGGCAACAAGAGCAAAACTCTGTCAAAAACAAAACAACAACAAAAAACACCGAAAAGAAGAAGAAGGGAAAGAGATCACTCTGTCCTCTCCCGTGCACTGAGAGACCATGAGCACGCAGAGAGAAGGCGGCCACTTACAAGTCAGGAAGAGCACCCTCACCTGAACTGAATTGGCTGGCGCCTTGATCTTGGACTTCCCAGCCTCCAGAACTGGGAGAAATAAATGTCTGTTGTTTAAGCCACTGTCTATGGTATTTTCAGATGAGCATGAAGCTCAGTAAAGGAAGCAACTTGCAACTGGGACTGGAAGCCCCACCCATCTTGACCCTGAACCAGAGTTCTCACAGTATGATCTTGGTCACCTCCTGAACTCTGACCCCAGGGTGATTAATCACAGATCACCTTGCATGTCCCTGGGCCCCACTTGGCCTTATGAGGTGGGACCTGGCAGAGGAGGAATAATCCACTTTTTTTTTTCTTTTTTTTTTTATACTGTATCAATAGAAAGACCAGGTTTAACAAGCACAAAGCCAAGAAAACCAACAATGCCAGATACTGAATTTCTATAGCACTGACCTTTGAACACCTTAGCAAGAATAAGCTGCTGAGTGCAGATACCATGCAGTGCAACACTTTTTTTTTTTTCTGTAGACAAGGTCTTAATCTGTTGCCAGGTTGGATGCAGTGGTGTAATCATGGCTCACTGCAGCCTTGAACTGCTGGGCTCAAGCAATCCTCCTGCCTCGGTTTCCTGATTAGTTGGGACTACAGGTGTGCACCACCACGCCCAGCTAACTATTTTTTACTTTTTGTAGAGACAGAGTCTCACTATATTGCCCGGACTGGTCTTGAACTCCTGGGCTCAAGCAATCCTCCAGCCTCAGTCTCCCAAAGTGCTAGGATTACAGGCATGAGCCACTATGCCCAGCCTAGAATCTGCATTTTAATCAGTGCCTCAGCTGGCCATTGTGTTGGGGTCTCCCAATTTGCCTCCACTTCCTGTCTTCCTTCCCCTAGACTGTGGGCACCTGAGGGCAAGGCTGGGCTGAGGATAACCCTTTGTGTCCCTGGAGCCTGGTGTGTACCTGGCACATGGTTTGTACTCAACACCCAGACATTTCCAAATCTCAGCGACAGGACCCTTTCCTCATCCCAAACTCAGGTGACCTAGAAAAACACAGGAGTCTGGGGGAGATCTGCTCACAGGTGGGGTGGAGAAGAGGTGGCTGGGCCAGTCAGTGGAGACAGGGACAAGGGAAGGGGTTGTCCGCACCTGGTGCAGGGCGTCTGCCTTGTCTGTGTGCTTCTGCCGGCTTCGCTGGGCCGCTGCCCGGTTCCTCTGCTTCTTCAGCTGCCTGTGATGCTCCTCGAAGTCCTGAGAGGCATGAGGCAGAGGACTTGGGACAGGCCTGGTGCCCTCCGTCCTGGCCTGCTGTTTATAAAGCCAAGGGTTTCCCTTTGAGTCAAGTTCCTGAGGGTGTTTGTTCTCCCAGAAGCTCCCTTGGCACCCACAACCCCCATAGTGGGCACTGCACACCCCGTTGCAACGCCAGCCTCACCCCTGTGTCCTGCTGACAGCTCACGTTGAGGGCAGGAGGGAAAGCAGGGGGGATGGGAAGCCTGAGATTCAAACTCAGACAGAGCTGACTTCAAACTCCACATTCTCTCTCTCTCTTTTTTTTTTGAGACAGAGTCTTGCTTTGTTGCCGAGGCTGGAGTGCAGTGGTGTGATCTTGGCTCACTGCAACCTCTGCCTCCTGGGTTCAAGTGATTCTCCTGCCTCAGCGTCCCAAGTAGCTGGGACTACAGACGCCTGCCATCATGCCTGGCTAATTGTTGTATTTTTAGTAGAGATGGAGTTTCACCATGTTGGCCAGGCTGGTCTCGAACGCCTGACCTCAGGTGATTCACCAGCCTAGGCCTACCAAAGTGCTTGGTTTACAAGTGTGAGCCACTGTGCCCAGCCAAGCCCACATTCTTGAGCCCAGTCGCCCCATCCCTGCAACGGAAGCACCACAGCAGAGGGGGAAAGTCCATGCAGCAGGCAGCCCAGAGCCGGTGTGGCATAAAGCTCAGCTGCCATTCTTCTCATTGCCATGATCTCCACACCAAGGTGTGAACTTTCCTAACTGTGAGCTCCATGAGGGTAGATGTGGTTCCCTGTGCCCATGCCCAGCTCAAGCCCAAAGCAGATATTCATATACTCAACAAGCATGTATAAGCACCTACTATGTTCCAGGCACTAAGCTAGGGGACCATGATAGCAAAGAAAATATACACAAATCCCTGCCCTCAAACTGCTCACATTCTAGTGAGGTGGTAGCCAAGAATGAATGAATGAATGAAGGGTTCATTCTGGCAGAAGAGTGGACTCAAATGTTGACTGTTGTGACCACCCTGTACCCTGGGGTCAATGAAACTTAGATGAAATATTTTATCCAAATGTCCAAAGCTCTGCAAAGTCAGAGCAAGAGGAACTGTTGGAGCACTCACAGCCCAGCTCCCTCCCCCAAGTCTCTCTGGGGTGTGTGTTCTGAGGGTAAGGACCTCAGCCAAGGCCATGGCCGCCCTGGCCGCAGATTCTGAATGCTCCTAGGCTCCTGCCACAGCTGCACCCTGGCCATATGCTCCCTGGGGCCATGTCCATGGCAGGCTCACTGTAGACACTGGGGCATCAAGAGACAGAGGCTGAGACACGACCCACGGTGAGTGAAGGGGGCTCCTGTGAGATGGGCAGAGCCTCCAAAGGAAACCATGGCACAGGGAATTTATTTTATTTAATTTTATTTTACTGAGACAGAGTCTCTCTCTGTCGCCCAGGCTGGAGTGCCGTGGCATGATCTCAGCTCACTGCAACCTCCACCTCCCAGGTTCAAGCGATTCTCTTGCCTCAGCCTCCTGAGTAGCTGGGATTACAGGCATGCACCACCATGCCTGGCTAATTTTTGTATTTTTAGTAGAGATGAGATTTCACCATGTTGGCCAGGATGGTCTCAATCTCCTGACCTTGTAATCCACCTGCCTCAGCCTTCCAAAGTGCTGGGGTTACAGGCGTGAGCCACCATGCTCAGCCTATTTTATTTCATTTTGTTTTATTTAGACAGAATCTCCCTCTGTTGCCCAGGCTGGAGTGCAGTGGCACAATCTCAGCTCACTGCAACCTTCACCTCCTGGGTTCAAGCAATTCTCTTGCCTCAGCCTCCTGAGTAGCTGGGATTACAGGCATGCACCACCATGCCTGGCTAATTTTTGTATTTTTAGTAGAGACAGGGTTTCTCCATGTTGGCCAGCATGGTCTCGAACTCCTGGCCTCATGTGATCCACCTGTCTTGGCCTCCCAAGGGGCTAGGATTATAGGCGTGAGCTGCCGCGCCCAGCAGGCCTGGGTTATTTGGAGGAGGAAGGAAAGGCTCTTGTGAGGGTAGTGTGGGGAACAGTTACATTAGGAGAGAGCAAGTACGTAGAGGCCAAGTCCTAAACCGGAGGCTGGACCTGCAACGTGAGAGCTGAAAATGCCTCATTTCCAATCCCCTGGGGAGGAAAGTCAGACCCAGAGAGGGGCATGCGGAGCCCTCTGTCACACAGCTCAGAGTGTAGAGCTGGGACTAGGCACTCCCGCCTGCAGCCCTCACTGCCTGGCACTCGGGATCCTTGGGTTGCTCCCCCATCTCCAATCCCCTGTACTCACTGTCCCGGTCAGCAGCTCGTTGCCCCCGCAGAGGTGCATGGCTTAGGCGGGGGAGCAGAGGCGTCCCTCAGCAGCTGTGACTTCCCAGTGCCCTCCGGAGGCCTGAGGAAGCGGCGGCTCTTTAAATCCCCAGTGACCATTCCGCCCGCCCCCAGAGAAGCAAGTTTCAGTTTCTCCTAAAGCCACCAGCTGCCCAGAATCCCTGGCTTAGGGCTGCTCACGTGGCTAGAATTTCGTAATATGAACTGGCCTTCCGGTTGGGCCCCTTCTCTGGAAAGAGGACAGTGGAGTGTGGAGAGGATGGAAAACCAAAGGCCAGGTATGGGGAGGGTGTTCCGGGGGAGAAAGGACAGGCGGCCAGCGACAGAGCTGAGAAGAGAAGCCAGTGGGGACTGAGGGCTCCTGTGAGGTAAGAGAGAGCCCCTGGGCTCTGGAATTTGGGGAACCCCGGATCACAGCCCACATTGGAGCTGTCCAGCTTTCAGAAAGTGATTCTCCTTCTCTGAGCCTTAATTTTCTCATCTGAAAGGGTATGGGCTAGAGGATGGTACAGCTACACACTCCCAGGCTCATGGCAGGAACTAAGCCAGATAATACAACCACCCCCAAACCTTCTGAGACCACTGTTGAAGCATATCTGCAAAAACAACAATGGCCTTAGGTAGAACAGATAGACACATGACTGTTTTCATACCACAGACCGAGTGGCAGTGGAAAGATTGATGTCCAGTGGTTAGGAGCCAGGCTTCCAAGCTACATGACTTGGGTTCATAATTTCATCTATGTTTCTGTTTCCAAATCTGTAAAGCGGGGATAAAAACAATTTTGTTAGGCTGGGTGTGGTGGTTCATGCCTGTAATCCAAGTACTCTGGGAGGCCAAGGCAGGAGGATCCCTTGAGCTCAGGAGTTTGAGACCAGCCTGGGCAACATAGCAAGACCTTATCTCTAATAAAAATACAAAAAATTAGCGGGGCATGGTGGCACACACCTGTATTCTGAGTTACTCAGGAGGCTGAGATGGGAGGATCACTCGAGCCTAGGAGTTCAAGGCAGCAGTGAGCTATAATCTTGCCACTGCACTCCAGCCTGGGCCATAGAGCAAGACCCTGTTTCAAAAAAATTAATTAATTAAAAATTTAAAAATAAAAAAATAAAGCAAAGCCTGAAGCCCCAGGTGTATCTGCACGGTTGTTGTATCTCTAAGAGAGACCACATTTGAATGGAGCCTCTGGGGGTCAGAGGGGCCAGTAGCTCTTGGGATATTGTAAAGAGGGGCCAGTAACGTCCAAGAACAGCATGCATGCAGTACGTAGGGTCCTGAGGTCTAGTAACTATAGCATTTTGGGGTTGTACCTGAGACCTGAGGGCTCATGGCTGATGATGTGGGATCACAAGAATGGCAAACACTACAGATGTGATCTTCTGATAGGTGATGGTGGCTGGAATGTTGTTTTAAAGAGTTCATGGATGCCTCTGAGCTTAGTAGCAAAGAGTACTGCAATTAATTAGCAATATCTGCCAAACCATGACCAATCAGTGATGTCTGTTATGAGCAGAGATGTGGAAAGCAGCAGTCCCCTGCTATCCCTGGAACCAGGCATAAAACAAGTCTGGGTTTCAGAGTCAAAAAACATGACTCTGAGTCCTGGAACTCCACTCACCCAGCTTATCACCTGGAGCCTCAGTGTTTCGGCGATCACAAAGCAATGATACCTATTTGACAGCTGTTTTGAAAATGGGAAGGAATGAGATGAGAAGAAAGCTCTTGGGATACCGTAAAGTACTATGTGGCAAGGATTCCCCCTCCTGAGATTTGCGGTGTCATATTCTGGAGTCTACTATTACTAATGCAGGCTCCTGATTTAAAATGCCTGGGTGGGCAGGATTGGGCATGACAGCTGGGCCTTGCCCCCATTGCCTCTGAGGGGACTGGGGGCAGAGGCTGAAGTGGAGGCCCCACGCAGTGAGGCCATCCTTGTTTCTCTGAATTATTGTTTCCCAGAAACCAGGAAGGCTGGGGCATCTTTCCTGAGGCAGGCACCTGAGGAGCTCATTAACCCAGCCCATGAGCTCCCCGGGAGGATCTGCGGTAGCCTTGTGCATGATGGGATGAAGTAGAAACACGTGTGTGTGTGTGTGCGCACGCGCATGTGTGTGTGTGTGCATGTATGTGTGTGTGTGCATGTATGTGTGTGTGTGTGGAGGGCCTAGAGCCCGAGTGTCCCCCCTGCCCTGGACCCCCAGTCTTTCCCCTCTAGACCCTGGCTTCCAGCAGAGGTGACACAGCAGGTGCGGCTCTTCCCAGAACGCTGCAGTCCCGGGAGAGCCAAAGAAGGAAGCGTTCATGGCTCGGAGGAGGCGGCTTGGGGAGGGAGCGGCAGGGAGGCAGCGAGCCGGAGCGGGTAACGTTTAACCAGGAATGGCGGCAGGAGACTCTTCCCAGGGGTGGACGCCCTCCCTGGCTGGTGGGACCATCCAGTCTGACTCCCCCTTAGACGGGGTCTCAGTCAGCTCAGGCTGCTATGATGCAACACCAGAAACGGGGTGGCTGAAGACAGGGCCGTTCTGAGGGCTGAGAAGTTGCAGAGCACGGTGCTGGCAGGTCTGGCTCCTGGCAAGGCCTCTTCCTGGCTGGAAGATGGTGGCACTCTTGCTGTGTGCTCACATGATCGCTCTGCCTTCTTATGAGGACACTCATCCCATTGTAGGGTCCCACCCTCACGACATGATCTAAACCTAATGAATTCCTGAAGGCCCCCTCAAATTACTATCTTATTGACAGCTGGCACTTCAGTGTGTGCGTTTTCGGGGGACACAAATTTCCAGTCCATAAAAGAGGGTGAGGAAACTAATGCCCAGACGGGCAGGTCACCCCACAGGAGGGGCAGAGCTGGAGGGTGAACATGACCTCTCTCTTCCAGGCCTCAGTCCTGCTCCACATGCTGCTTGGAAGGACCTGGTCCATTAGTAAAGAGCCAGCAGCCCCAGTGGGTGGAGGCTCGGAGGCCTCCCAAATATCACAACTACCAAGTGAACTGCTGCATGGCAGAACAGGTTCTTTGAAGTATCCCCAGTGCCTCAGACACTGCCTTCATATAATAGATGCTCAATTAATGAATTAAAGTCAGCAGGCAACTTGCCACCCAGGAACCCCAAAACTTTCCTGAGAAAAGACACTTTTTGCTCATTCCCATAGGACCTGCCCTGGGTTCCTGGTGGGCTCTCCCCAGCCAACCTCATCATTTTACCAGTGAGGAAACTGAGGTAGCCGGGCGAGGTGGCTCATGCCTGTAATCCCAGCTCTTTGGGAGGCTGAGGCGGGCGGATCACCTGAGGTCAGGAGTTCAAGACCAGCCTAACCAATATGGTGAAACCCTGTCTTTAAAAAAAAAAAAAGGAAATGGGTATAGAAAGGGAAAGTCACATCATTGTTTTGGGAGAAGCCAGGATATACTGACTTCCTGTCCCAATTCTTTTTTTTTTTTTTAGATGGAGTCTCGCTCTGTTGCCAGGCTGGAGTACAGTGGTGAGATTTTAGCTCACTGCAACCTCTGCCTCCTGGGTTCAAGCAATTCTTCTGCCTCAGCTTCCCAAGTAGCTGGGACTACAGGTGCACACCACCGCACCCAGCTAATTTATATATATATATATATATTTTTTTTTAGTAGAGACAGAGTTTCATCATGTTGGCCAGGCTGGTCTCAAACTTCTGACCTCAAGTGATCTGCCCGCCTGGGTGTCCCAAAGTACTAGGATTACAGGTATGAGTGAGCCACGGTGCTCAGCCCCTACCCTGTCCCAGTTCTTTCCCACACCTGCTGGGGTTAGGTGGATGCACAGATCTCCAGCTGCTGAAGGATGAGGGCCCTTCACTCTGGGTCCTCCTACCACGTGCATCCCTCATATTAGGGATTAGGCCATATTAGGCCTGGCCTCCTCAGGGTACCTCCAGGGGGCTCCAGATGAAAGCAGAAAAAGAGCCCAGTAAGTTGCTGGCAGGGCCGACTGGCTGCGGCCTTGCCATCCACGCCTGAATGGGAACCAAGCCTCAGCTGGGAGGAGTTTACAACCAGGGTGTGTGGGACACACCTGTTGGGGAAGGGACTTCCTGTTGTAGAACTTCCTCTGGGGAGGTCACTTTCTGCCAGGGAGGTCAGGGAAGGCTTTCCAGAGCAGGAGCTCTTTTGAAGGGACACTGAAGGAAGGGCAGCCCTGTCCCAAGGCCTGGAACTTGTTCTTGGCAAGTTACTTCGCTAACCTCTTTCTGCCTCATCTGTAAAATGGGGATACTATTTTATGGTGGTTGTCTTTATGGCAAAGAGAAACGTAGAATTTTTTAAAATGGGGATAATAGGCCTGGCACAGTGGCTCACGCCTGTAATCCCAGCACTTTGGGAGGCCGAGGTGGGCGGATCACCTGAGGTCGTGAGTTTGAGAACAGCCTGACCAACATGAAGAAATCCCATCTCTACTAAAAATACAAAAAAATTCACAGGGTGTGGTGGCGCATGCCTGTAATCCCAGCCACTCGGGAGGCTGAGGCAGGAGAATTGCTTGAACCCGGAAGGTGGAAATTGCGGTGAGCCGATATTGTGCCATTGCACTCCAGCCTGGGCAACAAGAGCGAAACTTTATCTCAAAATATTAATAATAATAAATAAATAATAAAATGGGGATAATAATAGAAGGATTTAAGTAATGTATGTAAAGGGCTTATAACAGTGCACAGCTCATAGTTAAGCCACATAAACATCTGTTAAACTTAACGAAGGCACTCAATACATATCTGATTCATTTGTATTCACGTAACAACAGGCTTGTATTTTGTTTTATCTTTATTTATTTATTTAGAAGAAGTCCTCAATACATATCTGATTAATTTGTATTCACGTAACAACAGGCTTGTATTTTGTTTTATCTTTATTTATTTATTTAGAAGAAGTCTTGCAACCTCCACCTCCCAGGTTCAAGCGATTCTCCTGCCTCAGCCTCCTGAGTAGCTGGGACTACAGGCACATGCCACCTTGCCCAGCAAAATTTTTTGTGTTTTTAGTAGAAATGGGGTTTCACCATGTTGGCCAGGCTGATCTTGAACTCCTGACCTCAAGTGATCCACCCACCTTGGCCTCCCAAAGTGCTAGGATTACAGG
>PVKP010020991.1:0-39857 GCA_004027715.1 Plecturocebus donacophilus
TTTTTTTTCTTGTAAATCTGTTTTAGTTCTTTGTAGATTCTGGATATTAGCCCTTTGTCAGATAGGTAGAATGCAAAAATTTTTTCCCATTCTATTGGTTGCTGATTCACTCTAATGACTGTTTCTTTTGCTGTGCAGAAACTCTGGAGTTTAATTAGGTCCCATTTGCCTATTTTGGCTTTTGTTGCCAATGCTTTTCATATTTTTTCATGAAGTCCTTGCCTATGCCTATGTCCTGGATGGTTTTGCCTAGATTTTCTTCTAGGGTTTTTATGGTGTTGGGTCTTATGTTTAAGTCTTTAATCCATTTAGAGTTAATTTTAGTGTAAGGTGTCAGGAAGGGGTCTAGTTTCTGCTTTCTGCACATGGCTAGCCCATTTTCCCAACACCATTTATTAAACAGGGAATCATTTCCCCATTGCTTGTTTTTGTGAGGTTTGTCAAAGACCAGATGGTTGTAGACATGAGGCATTGTCTCCGAGGCCTCTGTTCTGTTCCATTGGTCTACATCTCTGTTTTGGTACCAGTACCATGCTGTTTTGAGTACTGTAGCCTTGTAGTATAGTTTGAAGTCAGGAAGTGTGATGCCTCTAGCTTTGTTCTTTTTGCTTAGAATTGACTTGGCTATGTGGGCTCTCTTTTGGTTCCATATGAAGTTTAAGGTGGTTTTTTCCAGTTCTGTGAAGAAGGTCATTGGTAGCTTGATGGGGATAGCATTGAATCTATAGATTACTTTGGACAGTATGGCCATTTTCATTATATTGACTCTTCCTAACCATGAGCATGGAATGTTTCTCCATCTGTTTGTGTCCTCTCTTATTTCGTTGAGCAGTGGTTTGTAGTTCTCCTTGAAGAGGTCCTTTACATCCTTTGTTAGTTGTATTCCTAGGTATTTTATTCTCTTTGTAGCAATTGTGAATGGCAGTACATTCTTGATTTGGCTCTCTTTAAGTCTGTTATTGGTGTATAGGAATTCTTGTGATTTCTGCACATTGATTTTGTATCCTGAGACTTTGCTGAAGTTGCTTATCAGTTTCAGGAGATTTTGGGCTGAGACGATGGGGTCTTCTAAATATAGAATCATGTCATCTGCAAATAGAGACAATTTGACTTCCTCGTTTCCTAATTGAATATCCTTTATTTCTTTTTCTTGCCTGATTGATCTGGCTAGAACTTCCAATACTATATTGAATAGGAGTTGTGAGAGAGGACATCCTTGTCTAATGCCAGATTTCAAAGGGAATGCTTCCAGTTTTTGCCCATTCAGTATGATATTGGCTGTGGGTTTGTTGTAAATAGCTTTTATTATTTTGAGATACATTCCATCAATACCTAGTTTATTGAGAGTTTTTAGCATAAAGGACTGTTGAATTTTGTCGAAGGCCTTCTCTGCATCTATTAAGATAATCATGTGGTTTTTGTCTTTGATTCTGTTTATGTGGTGAATTACGTTTATAGACTTGTGTATGTTGAACCAGCCTTGCATCCCTGGGATGAAGCCTACTTGATCATGGTGGGTAAGCTTTTTGATGTGCTGTTGCAATTGGTTTGCCTGTATTTTATTGAAGATTTTTGCATCTATGTTCATCATGGATACAGGCCTGAAGTTTTCTTTTCTTGCTGAGTCTCTGCCAGGTTTTGGTATCAGGATGATGTTGGTCTCATAAAATGATTTGGGAAGGATTCCCTCTTTTTGGATTGTTTGGAATAGTTTCAGAAGTGGTACCAGCTCCTCTTTGTATGTCTGGTAGAATTCGGCTGTGAACCCATCTGGACCTGGGCTTTTTTTGGTTGGTAAGCTATTAATTGCTGCCTCAACTTCAGCCCTTGTTATTGTTCTATTCAGGGTTTTGACTTCTTCCTGGTTTAGGCTTGGGAGGAGGCAAGTGTCCAGGAATTTATCCATTTCTTCCACATTTACTAGTTTATGTGCATAGAGTTGTTTGTAGTCATCTCTGATGGTGGTTTGTATTCCTGTGGAATCTGTGGTGATATCCCCTTTATAGTTTTTTATTGCATGTATTTGATTAGTCTCTTTTTTCTTTTTTTATTAATCTGGCTAGTGGTCTGTCTATTTTGTTGATCTTTTCAAAAAACCAGCTCCTGGATTTATTGATTTTTTGAAGGGTTTTTTGTGTCTCTATCTCCTTTAGTTCTGCTCTGATCTTAGTTATTTCTTGTCTTCTGCTAGCTTTTGAGTTTTTTTGATCTTGCTCCTCTGGCTCTTTCAATTTTGATGATAGAGAGTCGATTTTAGATCTTTCCTTGCTTCTCATGTGGGTATTTATTGCTATATATTTTCCTCTAGACACTGCTTTAAATGTGTCCCAGCAATTCTGGTATGTTGTTATAGTAGTTTCTATGAATGTTAATGTTTAATGAATGCTTAAGTCGACCCTCTACACCCAAAGCAAAAGAGGGAAAGAAAAAGAGGAGAAAGAAGAGGAGAAATGAAATGTGGAATACTATAGCTATCTGTCACACATGCAAATTGTAAAGTGTTTTTTTACTCTTACATGATAAGAAAGAGTATTTTGAAAGTTGCAATTAAAAATCACACTTTTTTGTTTGTTTGTTTCGAGATGGAGTTTTGCTCTTGTTGCCCAGGCTGGAGTACAGTAGTGCGATCTCAACTCACTGCAACCTCCAACTCTTAGGTTCAAGCGATTCTCCTGCTTAGCCTCCTGAGTAGCTGGGATTACAGGCACACACCACTACGTTCAGCTAATTTTTTGCATTTTTAGTAGAGACGGGGTTTCATCATGTTGGCCAGGCTGTCTCGAACTCCTGACCTCAGGTAATCCACTGACCTTGACCTCCAAAATTGCAGGGATTACAGGGATAAGCCACCACGTCTGGCCAGAAAAATCACACTTTAAAAGGCAATAGGAAAATTAGCTGGGCATGGTGACACATGCCTGTAATCCTAGCTACTCAGGAGGCTAAGGCAGGAGGATTATTTGAACCCGGGAGGTGTAGGTTACAGTGAGCCAAGATCACACCACTGCACTCCAACCTGGGCAA
The DNA here is from genome assembly GCA_004027715.1 of Plecturocebus donacophilus. NCBI lineage: Eukaryota > Metazoa > Chordata > Mammalia > Primates > Pitheciidae > Plecturocebus > Plecturocebus donacophilus. Next base: position 3,025 of record PVKP010020991.1, read on the forward strand.
CAGAGCAAGACCCTGTGTCAAAACACACACACATACACACACACATACACACACACACACACACACACACACAGAGCAGGCATTTTGCTTGCTTGATACGTAGTAAACAACACCTCTAGGACTTAAGCAGTGCCTCCCAAAAACTTGCCTTATGTCCCTGAAATCTATATTTTAAAAAGTTAACCCAGCCTTTACTCTGACTTTGACTTATCCAAATGGAAGTCTACCAAGCATGGTTGGAAGGTAACGAACATGAAACTATTCTTCATTGCATAATAAGTTTGCACACAGCTTTATCTTTTCAAGCCAGAATAAGTCGTGCTATTTCAGTTACATTTGAGTGAAATACCCTAGTCATGATTCATGAAAACATTTTATTAACTGATTATAGATCTTGTCGCTTCAGCAGGGAGACTAAGAAGTGCACTCCTGACCTAAAAATCCTTTGGCAGAGATTGAGTGACATACCAAGTGTTACAATTCCCCATTCAATTGCCAGTAAGAGATGCTAGAAAAATGACATTTCTTTCTAACCAGGCATCAGTCGTATATTAAATAAGATGATGATTTTCATAGTTATCTTGGAATGTGTGAAAACCTTTGAAGACTTTGCAAATAAGTTTTAAAAATAGTTGCTTTGTATACACAAGAATCAACACCAGTTGATTCTTAACTCCAAGGCATAAAAATAAGTTTGTTATGGTTTGGCACTGAATTGAGCTTTCACCTTAAATTAAATCACAGTAAGTAGACACACAAATTATATGACATCTCTCAGCTACAGGAAACATCATACAGCTTAAAATATATTTACTTTCCAGCCAATTCCAGATAACTACCAATTTGTGTAAATATCTGAGTTATTCATGATGTAAATATTTTGCTTGATAGCCATGTGCCCTCCCATTCCTCAGCTCCATTACAGATAGGTGGAACCATGTGGATGGGAATGGGAATCATGAGTGTCCCATGATGTGAATCATGGGTGTCACATCTGATTTGAGGTTTTAAAACCCAAAGTCAGCTCTCCACCCTCCCACCTTACCCCTGCAGTGTCCTTGGAGTGCCCATGTGAGGTGCTATAGCACCTCTCAGCCTGGGTCTTTGACAGACTATGAGACACAAGCTCCCTGCCTATCTGCACTGGGTAAGTGGCACAAATGAGAAAGAAACCTTTGATCTATTTTTTTTTTTATACGGAGTCTCACTCTGTCACCAGGGTGGCATGCAGTGTTGCGATCTCGGCTCATTGCAACTTCCACCTTCCAGATTCAAGCGATTCTCCTGCCTCAGCCTCCTAAGTACCTGGGATTACAGGCATGAGCCACCACCAGGCCCAGATACTTTTTGTACTTTTAGTAGAGACAGGGTTTCACCATGTTGGCCAGGATGGTCTCAATCTCTTGACCTCGTGATCCTCTGGCCTCAGCCTCCCAAAGTGCTGGGATTACAGGTGTGAGCCACCATACCCAGCCAACATTTGCTCTATTTAAGCCACTAAGATCTGGGAGTAGCCTGGTTATTGCAGCATAACCTAGTCTTTTCTGACTAATATTCATATTAAATGATTTGGTTAACAAATAATTTATTACCACATGGGGAGGAACAAACAGAACCAGATTAGAAGATAACTGGCATTGGAAATAAAGGGCATCCAAATTGGAAAGGAAGAAGTCAAATTTTCCCTATTGGCAAATGGCATGATCTTATATATAGAAAACCCTATACAGACTCCACCAGAAAACAGAACTAATAAACGAATTCAGTAAAGTAGCAGGATGCAAAATCAACATTTAAGAAAATCAGTAGTGCTGCTCTATGTCAACAGTCTACCAGAAAAAGTGATCTATAGATTAAATGCAATTCCTATTAGAATACCAATGACATTTTTCACAGAAATAGAAAAAGTAATCCCCAAATTTGTAAAGAATCACAAAATATTCCAAAAGATCAAGATTTCTTTGGCTATTTGGGGTATTTTGTGACCTCAAATAGCCAAAGCAATCTTGAGCAGAAAGCATACAGCTGGAGGCATCACACTACCTGACTTCAAAATGCACTAGGAAGGAATGGTAACCAAAACAGCCTGGTATAGACACATAGGCCCATGGAACAAAACAGAGAAATCCAGAAATAAATTCATGTGCTTACCGCCAACTGATTTTCAACAAAGGCACCAAGAACACACATTAAGAAAAGACATAATTAGCCAGGCATGGTGGCAGGTGCCTATAATCCAGCTACTCGGGAGGCTGAGACAGGAGAATTCCTTGAACCTGGGAGGTAGAGGTTGCAGTGAGCCAAGATAGTGCCCTGTACTCCAGTCAGGGTGACAGAATGAGATTCCATCTCAAAAAAAAAGGAAAAAGACAATCTTTTCAATAAGCAGTGGTGGGGAAACTGGATATCCACATACAGAACAATGAAACTAGACATCATCTCTTACCACTTCAAAAATTAAAATGAATTAAAGACTTAAATGGAAGACCCAAAACTCTAAAACTACCAGAAGACAACACAGAAGCGACACTTCATGAAATTGGTCCGAGCAAGGATTTTTGAATCAGACCTCAAAAGCAAAGGCAATAAAAACAAAAATAGACAAATGGGATTATATTAAACTAAAAAGCTTCTGCACAGCAAAGGAAATAAAGAGTAAAGAGACAACTTATAGAATAGGAGAAAATATTTGCAAACTAGGCATCTGAACAAAGGTTAATATCCAGAATATATAAAAAACTCAAAACAACTCAATAGCAAATAAGGAGAAAATATATAATTTGATTTAAAAATGAACAAAAGATCTGAATAAGCATTTCTCAAAAGAAGACATGCAAATGGCCAAGAGGTATATTAAAAAAAAGCCCAACATCACTAATCATCAGAGAAAGCAAATGAAAACCACCACGAGATACCATCTCACCCCAGTTAGAAAGGCTGTTATCGAAAAGACAGAAAAATAATGCTGATGAGGATGTGGAGAAAGGGGAATTCACACTCTGTTGGTGGGAATGTAAATTAATAGAGTCATTATGGACCACACTTTATGGAGGTTCCTCGAAAAATGAAAGACAGAACTAAAGATCTAACAATCCCATCGCTGATAGGACTGAAATCAGTTTGCTGAACAGATGCTTGCACTCCCTTATTTATAGCAGCACTATTTATAATGGCCAAGATATGGGATCAACCTAAGTCAACAGATAAATGGATTTTTAAATGTGGTGATACGGAGAGGAAGGGTTTCCATTTCAGAGGGGTATTGATGGGCTGCAGGGCTGTGGTAAGGACTAATAAAAGAAGGTGGACTTTGAGCTAAGCCTTATAATTTAGCCCCAGTTTGGAGAGGCTATGGCAAGAATATAAGGATCTATAATGAACAGTGGGCCTAGAATAGTCCAAAGATAGTGGAAAGAGACGTTCATTATGGAGAAAAATGGGAAATAAAGCTTGAAATATTTTATAAATACACAATGGAAAACTATAAACAACGTATGAACCTAGAGGACCTTATGTTAAGTGAAATAAGCCAAGCACAAAAGGACAAATACTGCATCATCTCACTCATATGTGCAATCATGAAAGCTAATCTCATAGAAGTAAAGAGTAGAATAGTGGTTAGCAGCGCCTGGGGAGGAGGGGAGGATGAGGAGAGGTTGGTGAATGTGTACAACGTTACAGTTAAATGGGAGGAATAAGTTCTTGCATTCTATTGCACAGGAGGGTGACTATAGTTAACAATAATGTATTATTTATTTCAAAATAGCTGAAAAAGAAGATTTTAAATGCACTCACTACAAAGAAATGACAAGTCTTTGAGATTATGGATATGCTAATTACCCTCATTTGGTTATTGCACAATATATACATGCCAAACATCACGCTGTACCCCGTAAATATGTACAATTATATGTCAATTAAAACAACATATGCCAGGTGCAGTGTCTCACACCTGTAATCTCAGCACTTTGGGAGGCCAAGGCAGATATATCACCTGAGGCCAGGAGTTCAAGACCATCCTGGCCAACATGGCGAAACCCCATCTCTACTAAAAAAAGCTGTAATCCCAGTTACTTGGGAGGCCGAGGCAGGAGAACTGCTTGAACCCGGAAGGCAGAGGTTACAGTGAGACGAGATTGCACCAGTGCACTTCAGCCTGGGTGACAGAGTGAACTCCGTCTCCATAAATAAATAAATAAATATTTAAAAAATAAAATAAAACTACCAAAAGGATAAAGGCATTGGAAAAGTCAAGCAACAATATTTGAAAATGAAGTCTATTGACTATCAAATAAAGGGCTTTGTACTTATATTAAAGTCAATAGGGGATGGGTATCGTGTCTCACACCTGTAATCCCAGCACTTTGGGAAGCCAAGGAGGGTGAATCACTTGAGCCTAGGAGTTCAAGACCAGCATGGGCATCATGGTAAAACTCTGTATCTACAAAAAGAATTAAAAATTAGTTGGGTGTTGTGCCATGTACCTGCAGTCCTAGCTATTTGGGAAGCTGAGGCAAGAGGATCACCTGAGCCTGGAGGTCGAGGGTGCAGTGAGATGTGATTGTGCCACTGCATTCCAGCCTGGGCCACAGAATGAGACCCTGTCTCAGAAAACAAAACAAGCAAAAACAAACAAACAAAAACAGTCAATAGGGAGTAACCAGGAAATATTATATTTCACTGTAGAGAGTGCAATCAGCTTTAGGTGAAAATGGCTTTAGGATTATTAACTACATCAGTGTTCAGGGTCCATTTGAGAGGTGGACTGAGTAGAAACCAGAGACTGGAGACCCCTTTCCAGGTGGGGAGTTCACTGAGGTTGTGGTCATGAAAATGAAAGGAGGAGAGAGATATGAATGGTCTTATGAAAAATCTACAGATACTTGTCACTGAATAGATGCACAAAGCAAAGGGGAATAACTACCAAGTCCCTCACTCATTCCTTCATTCTTTCATTCAGCAAACACATCTTAAGCACCCACAACCTAGCAGACACTATTCTAGGCTCCTAGAATACAGCTGTCCCTGCTCTCCTGGAACTTGAATGCTAGTGGAGGGGAGACAAACCATGAGCAAGTAAGACACCATAAATTACATTAGGCGAAGAAAAGAGAACTAGATAAGGGGATAAAGAGGAACAGTGGCTGGGGGAATAGGCATGACTATTTTGGTTACAGTGAGCAGAAGGCCACACTGGTGAGGTTACAGTCAAGCAAAATCTGAATAAAAGGAAGAAGTAAGCTATGTGAACATCTGGGGAAGAGCACTTAGGAAGCAGAACAGTAACTGAAAATGCAAGAAGTAGGAGTGTGCCGGAAGAGTCCTTTCCAGCAAGGGATTCACTGAGGCTGGAGATGGATGAGCAAGGGTCAGCCTACCGAGGCTGAAGTGGTAGAGAGACCAAGGGGCCAAGCCATACTGGTTCTCATGCACCGTGTAATTATGGGAACCTGATTCTGCCTGAGGTGAGGAAGCTGTGGGTGCACTCTATGTCTAGAAGTGCCATTTAAAAATGTCTATTCTAGCTCTTAGGTGAGGTATACACTGGGGCAGGAAGAATGGAAGCTGAGAGACCAGAGAAGTTTGTTTCAGGAAGCCAAGCAAGAATGGCATGGTTTGGACTAGGATGATAGCAACAAAAATATGGTCATATTTGAAGTGTGTTTTGGAGGTCAAGGTGGCTAAATTTACTAATAAATTTTATTTAAGCTGTGAGGGGGAAAATGGGGATCCAAAAATGATCACAAGTTTTCTGAGCGACTTGAAAAAATAAGTTGTGGATTACCCTGGAAGAAGCAGGTTTGGGGGGAAGTAAACCAAGGGTTCTTTCGGAGACATGTAAAGTTGAAGATGTCTGTTAAACATCCAAGTGGAGATGTCAGGTAGGAAGTTGGATATAGCATCTACAGTTCAGGGAGATGGTATAAGTTGAAGATATAAATGGGGGAGTTCAGCTGCTATGATCTCCCCAGAATTTATGTGTTGGAACTTACTCTCCAATATGATAGTACTGACAGGTGGGGCCTTTGGGAGGTGATTAGATCATGAGGCCTCCACCTTCATGAATGGGATTGGTGCCCTTATAAAAGGGCCTAAGAGGGGCTCGTTTTCCTTTTCCACTATATGAGGATTCGGTGAGAAGACACCATCTGTGAGCCACAATGAGCCTTCACCAGGGGCAGCATTTGCTGGTGTCATGATCTTGGACTTACCAGTCTCCAGAACGGTGAGCAATAAATTTCTATTATTTCTAAATTATCTAGCCTAAAGTATTTTGTTGTAGCATCTTGGATGTACTCCGACACTCACCTATGATATTTAAAGCCATAGAAGTGAACAAGACCACTGAGGGAATGAATCTATGAAAAAAAATCCTCTAACATCAAATGGAGTCCCGGGGCAGTCTACCACTTTGAGGTCAAGAAGATGAGGGATGACAAGTAAAGAAAATTGAAAAGAAGTGGTGGGAGAAGACCCAAGAATGTGGTTTCCTGAAGGTCAAGAGAAGAATATGATTCAAGCAGGATGGAGTGACCACTGTGTCATGTTTCCTAAAGGTAAAACAATTGAGAACGGAGAATAGATCATTGGGCTTGGCACTGAGAGGACGTTGGTGATCCTTATCAGAAAGGTCACCCAGGAGTAGGGAGAGTAAAGCCTGTTAGGATCAGGTTGAAGAGAGAACTCTATCAAAGTGTTTTGCTCTAAAGGAAAGCAGAGAAAAGGGTCATTTTCTGGAAAAGATGGGTGCGGGGTTCAAGGTGCTTTTTGTAGTGGGAGAAATTGTAGCATTCTTTTATGCTGATGAGAATGATCTAAGAGAGGAGGAAAACCAATAAAGGAAGAAAGAGAATAATTACAATTACAGGAAAAGACTCCCTGAATAGGCAGGAGGAAGTAGAATCCAGAGAATCACTGGAGGATGTGTTAAATAAATCAATTATGTCTTATAATTTGAGAGATTATTTAGGTTTTGCTTCTTTTCATGTTTCAAGTTAACAGTGGGGTCTCTGGATGTTATCTATCTTCTCCCTATTTTTAACTAAATTGGATTTATATCTAATGCTTCTTGTTGCAAATTATGGTGAAAAAAATTAATACTTTAAATACTTTAAAATGCCTGTTTGAGGGTAAGAGATAGGGGTGATGTGGGAGAGTGGGGAAGACTAATACATTGTAGCGGTGTAAATGTGGTTTTTATTGGTGATATAACGGAATTGGATGGTTTATCTAGAGGTCTAATGGGATGGTTTTGAGGGTCCTAAATCATTGCTTTACACATACCACACTACCTTCAAAAGCCTTCCATGACTCTTACTGTGTAATGAGGTTGTTTTAATCATGGACTAGATATTGCAGTCCTCAATCTACCTCTGGACTCCTCCTGGACAACCTTGGACATATTCCAATTTACTCATTTGTAAAATGGAGATAATAACGCCTACTTGTCATGTTTGTTGTAATGATTAAATAATATGATATGTGTAAACTGTTAAGCTAATATTGGGCCAATAGGATGCAGTCAGTAAACTTTAGTGAATACTATAACAGCTATTACTGACTTAGAGGACATTGTGGCAGCCTCTCCAGCATTTACCAAAACCCCCGTGGCTTTGGTGGTACTGATTCTGCCTCTAACTCCTCGAGTAAACCATGAAAGAAAATCTGCACCCCCTTCCCCACTCCAGCAGAGATATATATTGTCCTGCAAGCATCTGGAAGCTATATTGCAGCATGATTGGCGGCCACTCTAAGATGAAGCTGCCATTTTGAAAGACAGGGAGGGAATGGAAAGAAGCCAGCTCCATGATGACATCTTTGAGTTGCTAGTTTAAGCCAACATTTAAGTCAGTTATGTGAGTTAACTAATTATCATAATGTTTAAGCCAGTGTGAGTTGCGTTTTCTATTACCTATTGTTGTAGTCTACTTTGTGCTGCTGTAACAGAATGCCTGAGACTGGGTAATTTATAATCAAGACATTTATTGGCTCATAGTTCTGGAGGCTGAGAAGTACAACATCAAGGTGCTGGTATCTTGTGTGTGGCAACTTGCTGTATAATGGAAGGTGGAAGGGCAGGAGTACAAGACAGCAAACCCACTCTAGCCATCCTTTTTAATACTGCCATTAACCTGTTCTTAAGGGCTGAGCCACCTCTCATTACGCCCCACCTCCCAGCACTGTGACGCAGAGGAGTGTTTCCAACACATGAACTCCAAGAAACACATTTAAAGGAGAACACCTATGTGTTGGGAAGAAAAAAAGAACGCAGACTTAAAGTTTAAGATAAGATCCGGCTATTTACTAATAGCTAAGTACTGGAGGGAACAGTGAGCATTCACCATTCAGAAGCAAGGGCTATTATACTCCATTTCTTTGACTGGCTGCGAGGCTCAAAGTTCATATCCACAAAATTCTAATGTGGGGAAGGAGTAGTGGTAAAGGCAATGGATTGTTAAAAATAATTTTAACTTTTATTTTAGATTTAGGGAGTACATATGTAGGTTTGTTACATGGATATATTACATGATACTGAGGTTTGGGGTACAGCTGATCCCGTCACTCAAGTACTAAACATAGTACCCAATAGTTTTTCAACACTTGCCTCCTTTCTTCCCCCATTAGTCCCAGTGTCTGTTGTTGCCATTTTTACATCCATGAGTAACCAATGTTTAGCTCCCACTTATGAATGACAACATGCAGTATCTGATTTTTCTGTTCCTGCATTAATTTGCTTAGAATAGTGGTCTCCAGCTACATTCAAGTTGCTGCAAAGGGCATAATTTTATTTTTTATGGCTGCATAGTGTTCCATGGAGTATATGTACCACATTTTCTTTATCAAATCCACTGTTGACGGGCACCTAGGTTGATTCCATATCTTTGCTATTGTACATAGTGCTCCTATGAACAAGTGCATTGTCTTTTTTGCAGAATAATTTTCTTTTGAATATATACTAAGTAATAGGATTGCTGGATCAAATGGGAGTTCTGTTTTAAGTTCTTCAAGAAATCTCCAAATGGCCTTCCATAGTGGCTCAACTAACTTACATTCCCACCAGCAGTGTATACGTGTTTCCTTTTCAATGCAGCCTTGCTAGCATCAGTTGTTTTTCTGATTTTTAAATTATTACTATTTTTTGAGACGCAGTCTCACTCAGTTGCCAGGCTAGAGTGCAGTGGCACGATCTCAGCTCATTGCAGCTTCTGCCTCCCGGGTTCAAGTGAGTCTTCTGCCTCGGCCTCCCTAGTATAGGGGACTACAGGTGCACGCCACTATGCCTGGCTAATTTTTGTACTTTAGTAGAGACGGGGTTTCACCATGTTGGCCAGGCTGCTCTCGAACTCCTGATCTCAAATAATCCACCTGCCTCAGCCTCCCAAAGTGCTGGGATTGCAGGCTTGAGCCACCGTGCCTGGCTCTTTTTTCTGATTTTTTAGTAGTAGCCATTCTGACTGATGTGAGAGGGTTTCTCACTGTGGTTTTGATCTGCATTTCTGTGATGATTAGTGATGTGGAAAGTTTTTTTTACGTTTGTCAGCTACTTGTATATCTTCTTTTCAGAAATGTCTATTCATGTTCCTTGCCCACTTTTTAATGGGGTTAGTTGTTTTCTGCTTGTTGAATTGTTTAAGTTCCTTAGAGATTCTGGATATTAGACCTTTGTCAGATGCATAGTTTGCAAATATTTTCTTCCATTCTGTAGGTTGTCTGTTTACTCTTTTTATAGTTGCTTTTGCTTTGCAGCAGCTCTTTAGTTTAATTAGTTCTCTCTTGCCAAATTTTTATTTTGTTGCAATTGCTTTTGGGGACTTAGTCACATATTATTTGTTAAGGCTGATGGCTGATGCCCAAAATGGTTATGTTTTCTTCTAGGATTCTTGCAGCATGAGGTCTTATATTAAAATCTTTAATTCATCTTGACTTGACTTTTGTATATGATGAAAAGTAGGGGTCCAATTCCAATCTTTTGCATATGGCTAGTCAGTTATCCCTGCATCATTTATTGAATAGGGAGTTCTTTCCCCATTGCTTATTTTCATTAACTTTGTTGAAGACTAGATGTGCACTGGTGTAGGTGTGAAGCTTTATTTATGGATTCTCTATTTTGTTAGCAATGAATTTTTTTTTTTTGAGACAGAGTTTCATTCTGTTGCCAAGGCTGGAGTTCAGGGTGTGATCACAGCTCACCGCAGCCTTGACCACCCTGGCTGAGGTGATGGTACCACCTCAGCCTCCTGAGTAGCTGGGACCGCAGGTGCATGCCACCACACCTGGCTAATTTTAGTTTTGTAGAAATGGGGTTTCACCATGTTATCCCAGCTGATCTTAAACTCCTGGACTCAAGCAATCCACCAGCCTCTGCCTCCCAAAGTGCTGGCATTACAGATGTGAGCCACTGCACCGGCCTGCAATGGATTTTTTAGTCATAGTAACTCATAAGACTATCTAGTCATAGCAAAGGGTTATCATACTGCAAAATATTCTACAGTGTTGAATATAGTTGTCAACTTAGAGAGCTAGTTACAAGAGTGCTGACAAACCCACTTGTCAACAAAGCCATAGTATTTGTCCAAGGAGAGTTAAACTTGAGGGTTCTAATGTGCTCAGACCTTAGCCTTTTCTCAAACTACGTGGCATGTAACTGTCTATTATGGGGATGACTTCTTCTGCACCTACAACCAAAAGAGCCTTCGTGGATACATAGAATAAAGCTGAAATTCTCATCCATCTGTCTAGTCCTGTGAAAGCCCCGGGACAGGTGTTGGAATAAGCTGACCAACAAAATCAAAATGCTCTGCCCTCATGGAGCTCATGATCCACTGCAAAAGATGGATATTTAGATTCTAAGTCTCACAAATCAAGGGATCATACACACAAGCAAAAATGTTAAACCAGTGATAAGTGCCATGGGAGAAAGTCATGTGCTGCAGTGGGAGCACATAAGGGAGTCCCGATCTCTTGTGTATGAGTGTGTTAGTGGAGTATCACCACCGTTTGTCCCTCATCCTTCTCTATCTAGCTGGGTGAATTGCTACTGAGGATTTCACTCGCTATTAATATCATTACTGAGTTGTCAGTGGAAACCTTTAGGTAAATCATTAGTAAGTCAATTTCACTACTTCTGAGCAACTCTGTTGGTTTGTTTGTTTAAATCTGGTTGAGAAGGTTAATATCTAATAAAATTTGATGAATATTGGTTTATTCAGTAGTTAAAATGTAAAAGTATTGCCAAAAGTATGGGGAAACTGGCATACTTATGTAAACTTGGGGAAGAGGTAATCTTACACAATTAATTTTGAAGACTACTTGGCAACAACAAAACTGTGTGTGTGTGCGTGTGTGTGTCTGTGTGTGTGTACATGGGCAAGTACTTAGTTTCTCCCATTTTCTATCTGTAAAGTGGAGATGCCGCTCACAGTACCCACCTGGTAGGAGTAAAGAAGTCTACGTGTATAAAGGAAGTGCTCACAATAGTCCTCTTATAACTGTGTCTTAGCTGGTTTTCTTATATCATTATTCTGAAAAAAATTTTGTCTCATGTTGTAATTTTCCTTAGGAAATTTTTTTTTGAATAGTTATTACATGAACATGGCAGAAAAATCAAAAGTTATAAGAGGGTATTCCGTGGAAAGTAAATCTTCCTCCCTCCCCAGCAACCAACAAGTTCCCTTTCCTGGAGGCAACCAATATACATGGATAAATGGCCAAATGGATAGATGAATAGACAGGTGCATGAATGGATAAATACATACATATATAATTTTTTGCTTGCATTATTTTTCTAAGGGAATTAAAATATTATTCTCATTTCCTCATGAAGAACAAGAAGGGAGGAAGAGGAGGAGGAGGTGAAAAAGAGGAGGAAGAAGAGGAGGAGAAGGCCTGGCCATATCTTTCCTTTCCTTGGCTGATGGAGTCTCTGAGAAATGGAGGAGTGATCTCTGGCTTTCCAAGCCATACCCTATAAAGGCTGGGGGCTCACCCTTGTGTAGAGCCTTCCCAGCCTGTCTAGTTACCTCATGACTTGGGAAAGACGGTTATATAGAGTCCTCGAAATCTCTCTCAAAATAGGATTTCAGTGTGGCACAGCTAGTGAGTTCCCCTATCCTGAAAAGGTACAAGGTTCTGAATCAGTATTCTTTTTTTAATCCATAATTAATTATTTGGAGTTTCTTTCTTATTACAAAAGTAATAGGTGCACATTACCTTTTTTTAAAGTCAGAAAACATATACAAGTATAAAAGCAAAAAATTTAAATATTTATAATCCTATTATTTATATAGTTGTTTAATCCTTAAATATTACTATGGATACTGAGCTAATAATTTAAAGTAAACTAAAGCAAATTAAACAGGAAAGTTAATATCACATCTAAATGTCACAATACAAAAAAGGATTGAAAAATATCTCAAATTAATATAGGCATTATTCTAAATAATTTCTAACATTTCTTATAAGGTAGAATTTCAATATGATATTTGGATTAACTTAAGTTTCCTTTATCCTGTAGCTTTTCTTGACCTGGATATAAGCATCTGGAAAGTGACAAATATATTCCTTGAGGGATGAATTTTAAAGCAAATCACCTATGCCAAATAATTCATAGTGTGTGAAAACTAGTCTCAATATTTAATTGCTGGCATCTTGGTTTGTTGCTCTCGCTGCATAAGTTATGCATGGTGTTTGCTCTGGTTCCTTTCTTTGTCTCTGCCTCTTTTAATTCTACAGTCAGAAACCAAGATTGTCACTTCACAGGGAAAAAGAAGACAAGCAGGGAAAACCACAGTAGTACAGATTCCACTATTTGAAAAATGTGATTAAATGTAGACAGGGGTTGATTTTCTTAAACAAGCAGTCTTCTTTTACTGTTAGCATGAATTAAAAGCTTAATCAAGATAAAATGCTTAAAATATTTATAATAACAAGCTTGCCTTACCTATTTTTGGAGTCACATAACTTGTTGGTTCATTAAAAAACAATCATTTTTTTTTTACCTAGTTTATGTTATGCATAACATTTACCTCCAGGTATTAAAATCATTTAAAATAAAATCCTTTTTTTTTTCTCTGAACTAGTCCAAAATAGTGAGATTTTACTGTATTAAGCGTTCCAGGATATTATTGGCTGGAAATACTTCTTCTTCTTCTTTGTAGCTTTTATATCTATCTTTTTTTTTAATCACACAAAAATATATGTCCTTGGGTGTGGTGGCACGGGTCTATAGTCCCAACTACTCAGGAGGCTGAGGCAGGAGGATCACTTGAGCCCAGGAGTTCAAGTCCAGCCTGGGCAACTTAATGAGACACCCCCATCTCAAAAAAAAGTGTCCATTATTTTTAAAGTTAAAATTATAGCTAAGTTTTAAAATATTTAAAAGATGAGAAGATCTGAACTTGAACCATAGGTGTATGACAAAGTAGAGATATTCATAAAGAATATTCCATTTAAATTTGAATTTATTTTCTAGGATTTAGGCAGTTAAAACACACAGATTTATCACTGCGAATTTTTTATTTTACAATGATTGCACGTTGACTGTGACTACCAAAGTTGCTATTAGTTTTCTTCTCTGTAACCAAATAGAAATAACTAATTCAACCCGCAAGCTGAACTCTTCCTAATTAGTCAGAAACAAGTGCTTTTTAATTCCATTTGTAAAATGTCCAAGGGAAAAGAGTCCCAGTTTGCCTGAATAATCTGTTACTAAATTTCCTCCCTGCTCTTAATAGCTCTACCATAAAGAAGCCCTTCATTACAGTTCATTCAAATCTCTTAAGCCATAACTTAACCCCGTTTCTTCTCCTGGGATTGGTTGTGTTGAATTTATTGCCTGTGATTTTCACTCTATCAAGACACGTGGCTTGATTTCCAGGCTGCTTTGACTTCTTCCTGTTTGATCGCAATCATCAGCCCATGCTTATTTGTTTGGTAGGGACAATTCTTTGAGTTCCATACATGCCACACACATTCACATATTCCACTTTTAAACTCAGTTTCTAAAATGGTTACCACCAGTAGGCCTATTTTTCTGGTAAAAATTCATAAACCCTTATAAAAATTATAGAAGAAATGCTCAAATACATTCTTAGTGTAAAAGATTCAAAAATATGAAGTGTGTAAAATAAAACATTAGAGCATCCTCTCCTCTCCCCCCCCATTTCATTTCCAACCCTTTCACTGTGTACACTTTCTGTCTAATTTCTAGACATTCTGTCAGCGTGTTTTGAATTTTTTTCCTCCCCAGACTTGATTAGGCCTTATTTTCTCTGTGTAGCACTGGAAGAAATGCAGATTCATAGACTCAAACAGACAGTTAAGCATCTGTCAAAAAAGATTCTTACATCTTCCTATGGAGGCTGGGCACTCAGGTCTAGTAGCTGCCATATATATATATATATATATATATATATATATATTTATTATTATTATTTTTTTGAGGCAGAGTCTTGCTCTTTCACCCAGGTTGGGGTGGCGCCATCTCGGCTCACTGCAAACTCTGCCTCCTGGATTCAAGAAGTTTTCCTGATTCAACCTCCCAAGTAGCTGGGATTACAGAGGCCCACCACCACGCCGGGCTGATTTTTGAATTTTTAGTAGAAACGGGGTTTCACCATGTTGGCCAAGCTGGTTTCGAACTCCTGACCTCAGGTGGTCTTGGCCTCTCAAAGTATTGGAATTACAGGCATGAGCCACCTTGCCTAGCCAAGTAGTTACTATTTGATCCAGACTTTGTGTCATACCTAAAAGTAATATAAAAACATAAGAAACAACATCTAGAGTCATATTGCGGGTCCACTGCATTCGGTGTCAAGCCTGTGGTAACTGGACTAGGACTCACCCATGCAGAAAGACATGATAGTCGTCCTCAGGGAAGCCCCACCCATCTCCCCAAAACAGCTTTGCTCAGCTTCCATTACCCTTGACAGACTTGCTCCATTTAAATGATCTTTCTTAGCGTTGAGTGACCTTGGGAACTTCACATAATGTCAGGGGCCTCATTTTCATCAGGTATAAATCAGACAGATTGTGCCATTTCTAAATTTCCTCCATGCTTCTACCTGTTCTTATAATCCTCATCTTCCTCAAGTGAAAGGTTAAAATGTGATAATGATATTACAATAGTAAGAATATTCAAAAACACATAGCAAGTGTTTTCCTCTGGGAAACTTTTTGCCATGTTTTCTTATTTAAAATATTAATCAAGAGATCTTGACACCAATGGCTATTTAACATTTGAAATCTACAACCTGGAACTGAATTCCCATTCTGGGGCTGGAGAAAACTGAGGAGTCTGCACTAGGCTATAAAGCCCCAGCCAGTGAATGCAACAACCAAGATGAGAGCCTGGATTCTAGCGGAGGAGAAAAGCAACAGTCAAAGTCAAGAAAAAAATGATCAACCAAGTCCCACAGCTGAGGCAAGGCCTTTGAAGAGAAAGAAAATCACACCTCAGAAAAGACCAGTAACAAGCCGTGTGCATGGTGGCTCATGCCTGTAATCTCAGTGCTTTGGGAGGTTGAGGCAGGAAGATGGCCTGAGACCTGGAGTTGCGATCCCCATCTCAATAGCAAAAATTTTGAAATTAGCCAGGTGTGGTGGCATGCATCTGTCATCCAAGCTATGTGGGAGGCTGAGGCAGGGAGCTTGCTTGAGCGCAGGAGTTCAAGGCTGCAGTGAGCCACCAAAATCTAAAACAAACAAACAAAAAAGATTAAAAACAGACTGGGAATATCAGACTGGGGAAGAAAGATAGTGCCACAGTAGAGAATACCAGGCTGGCCGACGTCTGTGTTGGTTATCTATTGCTGTATAACAAATTACTGCAAAATTAGCTGCTTAAAGGTGCAAATACTTATTTTCTTATCTGCTATCTGAGGGTCGGGAATCTGCGATGACCTGGCTGGACGATCTGGGCCAGGGTTTCTCAGCCTGTTGGCTGCAGCCATAGTCTCTGAATTTTTGACTTCAAGCTGGAGGATCCATTTGCAAGCTCACTTGCAAGGGGTTGGCAGGAGGCTTCCTCTCCGCATGGCCTTCTCGGTTTGCTCACAGCGTGGTTTCCCCAGTCAGAGAGATCTGGGCATGATTCTGCTAGAGAGAGACCAAAATGAAAGCAACAGTGCTCTTATAATGGAATCTCAGGAATGACAATCACTTTTTCCAAGTTCTTCTGGTCACAAACACCAACCCTAGCACACAGGGGCCATCTTAAGGGCTGGCTATCACAAGTCCTGGGTTGCAGCCTCTGTTTGGGAACAGCTTTGTTGGCATTAAGAAAAGGAAAACTCAGTGTGGACTTACAATATGAACAAAAGCTCCACAGAGTGTGAGGAGCTGAACTCAAGCTTAAAGGTAACTAATGCTAGGGGAGGCAAACAAGGGGACGTGGATGGGATTATCAGCCTGAAAAAAAAAAATCAACAGAACTGAGCAGTTGTCGTTGAACTTCTTCTGTAAAGGACTAGATGCATACACTTAAGGCTTTTTGAAATGGATGGTCCCTGTTGGAACCACTCAACTTGGCATTGTAGTATGCAAGCAGCCATAGACAAAATATAAATGGATATGCTGGCTGTGTTCCTTTACAACTTTTATTTGGCTGGTGCGGTGGCTCATGCCAGTAATTCCAGCACTTTGGGAGGCTGAGGCGGGCAGATCACAAGGTCAGGAGTTTGAGACCAGCCTGGCCAATATGATGAAACCCCGCCTCTACTGAAAATACAAAAATGAGCCGGGTGTGGTGGCAGGAGCCTGTAGTCCCAGCTCCTTGGGAGGCTGAGGCAGGGGAATCGCTTGAACCTGGGAGGTGGAGATTACAGTGAGCCGAGATGGTGCCACTGCACTCCAGCCTGGCGACAGAGCGAGACTCTCGGTTGCAAAAAATAAGTAAATAAATACATAAATGAACTTTCATTTATGGACACTGAAATTTGAATTTTATATAATTGTCATATGTCACAAAATAATATTTATTGGATTATTTTATACCATTTAAAAATGTGAAAGTTGTTCTTAGCTTACATGGCCATACAAAAACAAACTGTGGCCAGATTTGGTCTGTAGTCTGTAGTCTACGGATTCTGGAGGCAGAATGAATGTGAATGTCCAAAGCTAACAAAGACCTGATTGGAACAGGAGCCATATAGCAAAGTGCTATTTTTCGAGATAAGTTTTAATCATAATAATATGGTGAATATTTGATATTCTTCATCAAGTAATCAATCAAAATATGTAAGGTCCTCTAAAATTGTTTATGAGCAACTTTAGGGGTACTGCAAGAAATGGAACCAGATCAGATACGAAGTTTAATCAAAAATTGTATCATCTTCTAAAAACAAAAATCCAGAGGTTTTTGTTTGTTTTTTTGTTTGTTTGTTTGTTTTTGAAATGAAATCTCGCTCTGTCACCAGGTTGAAGTGCAGCGGCATGATCTCGGCTCACTGCAACCTCCAACTCCCTGGTTCAAGTGATTCTCCTGCCTCCGCCTCCCGAGTAGCTGGGATTACAGGCACGCGCCACCATGCCCAGCTAATTTTTCTATTTTTAGTAGAGACGGGGTTTCACCATGTTGGCCAGGATGGTATCAATCTCCTGACCTGAGGTGATCTGCCCCCTCGGCCTCCCAAAGTTCTGGGATTAGAGTGTGAGCCACTATGCCTGGCCCAGACCTTTTTTTTTTTTTTTTAATTAAAATGCTGTCAAATGTTTTATTCGATCATATTTACTTGTTGAAGATTTTTGCATTTTTTGATAAAATAAATTAAAAACTAAATTGACATACAGAGTAGTGCCTTCTTGTCTGTGGTTTTGCTTTCTGTAGTTTCAGTTACCTGAGGTTAACCAACATTAGAAAGTCTTCAGATATTTTGAGAGAGAGAGAGGGAGAGAGAAAGAGAGAAAAACCACATTCACATCACTTTTATTACAGTATATTGTTATATTTTATTATTAATTATTATTGTCAATCTTGTATTATGCCTAATTTATAAGTGAAATTTTATCATAGGTATGCATGTACAGGAAAAAAACAGAATATATAGGGTACCGTACTATCCAAGGTTTCAGGCATTCACTGGGAAGGGTCTTAGAACATAGGTATCCCTGAGGATAATGGGGGATTACTGTCATTAGAAGAATGTATGTAATTTAAGCCAAAACAAAGAATGCCACAAGGATTTGAGATTAAGAATAAATATTAAAAGGGCTGAAGTTTTGAGACCAATGTGATTCCCCAACAATAAAGACTTTGAATCCCTGCATCAACCTTAGTAGAACTCTAAGTAACAAAATAGTTAAAGGATGCACTGATACTAGTTGTTGTGATGGCTGGGGCAGAAAGTTGGTGATGTCTGAACTCCTGCTCTTTTGAATTTTGTTTTATCCTTTAAAAAGATGAGAAATACAATAGAAAAAAATTATGCATATTATTTGTGTTTCCTAACTTGGTAAAAAAACTAAATCAGTTTCTTTTAATGACTTCTTAGAATTCATTTCAAGAGCATATTGAATGTAAGTTTTTAAAATATCATCTCAGGGCAATAAGCAACCTCCTGTGTAGTATTGAAATGGGAGAGTTCCCTGACCTCCCTCACAGGACATGCAACAGGTGTGGCTTGTCTATTTGGCCACGGTGCATTCAACCCCTTATGGGACGGGGAGCACGCAGACGGGTAGGTGCCAGAGCCAAGCCGAGCACTTTTGGGCTCTGGCCCCACGGTAGCATCTAGGGTGGATGCCTGCAACTCCTAAAGCCCCAGTGGGTGTATTGTAGTGCTCTTTCAGCTCTGTCATCCACAGGTGACTTAAGTATTAACCAAATCAGTACCCTCTTGGTTCCCAGATCCTTGTCTGGCATCCAGGAAGAATCAGATCACACAAATTGAAGAATGGAAAATGTGGGGGATTTCATTGCTGGATGGAGGCAGCTCTCAGCAGGATGGATGGGGAGCTGGAATGGGGTTGGAGTAGAAAGATGATCTGCTTCTGGAGTTCGGCCATCCCGTGGCCAATCTCTTCTCAGACCATCCCCAGCCAAACTACTCTCACCATTCAGATGCTCCTCTTTTCTTCTCTGCCATGCTGCTCTTCTGCTCCCCTGCTCTTCTTCTCATGAAGCCTGGGGCTTAGGGTTTATATGGGTTCAGGATAGGGGTGTGGCAGGTCAAAGGGCAATATGTGGATGCACAAACAGGAATGGCTGTTCCCATGTAGAGTTGAGGGTCTCCAGGTTTGAGGGTGGTGCCTTTCCCAGGGAACTGCCCTCTTCTACCCAGTATTTCCTGCCTCCTGTCCATATCAGTGTCTTCATTAACTGCTGATGGTCTCAAAGTACAAAGTCTTCCAGTCATTCTCAGAGTAACTAAACTGAGAAGAAATATTCCAAACTGGCAAAGTCACCACAAAATGATGCCACCTCATTTCTCAGGCTCATGCATTGATTCCATCCTGATTCATCTATCCATTCAGATATCTACTATTGAGTTTCTGTTATTTTCCCAGCCCTGGGCTTAGTAGGTAAGATATGATTTTATAAGAGCTACAAATTTGAGCGAGGAAATGAGAAATAAATGCATAAACTGTTAAATAATACAAAATAGCAAATGATTAAGTGCTAGAACAGATACTAGGGACAACAATTGTTTCAATGTTTAGAGAAGGGAGAACACTGAATGAAGATATCTGAATATGGTTTAGGGGGAGATGAGACTTGCCCCGGGATCTGAAAAATGAGCAAGGCAAGTTCTGTGATTTAATTTGCTGTGACAGAGAGGTGAGAGCCTTCTATCACCTGGAGGAAGAGCTTCTCTCACCACTTCCAGGGTGAGAGCATCTATCCAGGGCACATAAGCTCTCATCTCAGCAAGGCTAATCTCAGCAAGAGCCCCTCATCTCAAGTAAGATTTTCCTCAGTTGTACAGTCTGAGAAACTCAATTCTTCAGTATGCTTTGACATTGACACAAATAAAATGTAGTGTCTTTTTTCATTGCCTTAATCTTTGTGGTTTTTAAATGTAACGAAACCAGCCAAAGCTAAGAAGAGCCCAATAGCACATCCTTCTACTGATTAATAAATGAACCTAATATTTGTTTTATAGATTTGTCTGATAAGTTATAAATCTGTGTCATTAAATTAGGGGGACAACCGAATTTGGAAAAGTACTTTGAATGGGTGTTGTTTAATTACCCCAATCACGGTGTTGCATAATAAGGAAAATACATTTCTAATAGCTGTGCAACATTCTTAATTCAGATGATCTGTGCTCATAGGTGGACAAAAGGACTGTCTGGACGTGAAGGCTGGTGCTGTTCTCCCTTTTGACATCCAGCAACCTGGCATGACCTCTCAAAGACGAGATGAAGAGCTGAGCCAGAGCAGAGGACTCTGATCATAAAACTGCATGATCTTTGTCAGTTATCAGAAGCTGTTTTAGTTGGAGAGGTTGTTGGAATACCCTGGGGAAAATCCTCTCATTCTTTATTGATTTCATTTTGATCAGAGGATGCCCTGCTCTATAAACCAGTTTCCTTCTTATGATTGAGCACAATTAAGAAGGAACGTGCTCTTTGAAAGGAAGATCATGAGAAGGGACACTCCCTTGCCTGGACTGCTAACAATCCATTAGAGAGCTGACAAAAGCTGGCATTTTTTATGATATCTGAGCTGGGATGAAGTATGACAAGATGGGCACCTCTATGTCATCATGGTATATGACGCTCTCAATTTTCCTACTCCAGCCTGTGAAGTCATTAGCCAAATGTCCTCCATCTCATTCCTTTTTCTGCCATGTTTTGACCTCTGGGAAATTAGGTCTGTTAAGACTTTCAGAGATTTGTCAAAATGACAGTTCTAAACTGATTTAGATCAGAAAAGATGCATATAATTTTAAAGGATTTCTCTTTCATGTGTGATGAATTTATCCATAGTCTAACTGAATGGACAGAAGGAACACTCATCCTCAAGTAAAGAAAGAAACAATTTCACCATTGGCATAAAATCTCTCTCTATATACTATGCATCTAACTGCATAGCAAAGAGGCTTATACAAACATTTCTTATCTTTTAGGAGATGCCTATTCTGAGTGGAAGCCATGTAAATGAAACAGGAACTTAAGCATAAAAGTAATAAAACAATACATGAATATGCACTGCCTTATTTGCATCAAATTCAAGTCAGAAGTGATTTAAAGATAGCGATATCTTTATCTTTAAATCACTTTTGACTTGACCATATGGGGTGGACTAGGGAAGTTGGAGGGGTGCAATTTCAATTCTAGTTGGGAAGAAGTCTTAAACTTTTTCTAATTAATGCAGATTTTCACTGAACTGCACAACTAAAACAACAAACTGTCATTTGAAACGACCCATTGTGAATGGGGCATTTCTTAGACATAAAGAAGAGATGGGGTTTTAGAAAGAGGCAGAGCCCTGGACTCTGTTGTCCGCAGAGGGATGGAAGCCCTAGGCTTGCCCCAGGGGCCTCCTGGGAGCTGTACTGCAGGCTAAGTAGACTTTAGGGCTCTCTCTGTTAGTGAGGTCCACATAGCACAGGCCGGGGGGACTAGCACCTAAGCTGGATTAGGGTGGTGATCCCAAGAGGCAAAAGTTAAGGAAGGAAATTGTGAGGAAGGGAAGGAGTAAAAGCCAAACCCAATGCAATGTATGTTATTGAGTTGTTTCCTGCTCTGGGTACCTGAGGCTCATGTCCCACTAGAAAACCCCTGAGGACACATGCAGAAAGGTATCCCACCAAAACATAGAAGGCTGGACATTCTCTATCATGTCCCATCACTTCTTGCTCTGGGGTTGCTTCTGAAGTCATTAAATCCCTTCACTTTCCTAACTGCATGTCCTCATCTGAGTAAGCTAGTGCAACCTCAGAGGAAGTTCTGAGGTGAGAAACAGGGATGCAGAAGGCACTGGAGATCAGACACTGCCACATACACAAGAACTGTCTGCCACACCTGCAGCTGCAATCAGGATGGGTGGCAGGGCATGATGTGGGGCACCGCCCATGTCTGCTGGCCAGTCGCTTTCAGGTCTCAGATCTACTCATGTCCACGTTGGATTCACTTTTTCACAGACTTACCCATCCTGGAGCACTTATGAGATGCCCCCGTGAATTCCTGAGTTCCAGATATGGTCCTCCAGGTCTCGCATAGTAGCAGGAACAGTAAGTAGCTCTTCATGATAATCAGAATTGATTTCCCATGTTTATATAGAAGCTTCTTTTGCCTGCTAGGATCTCTTCTTGAAGAGACCACATTGTCCGGGTTTCAGACTTGCTTTAATTTCCATAGACATCTCACTGTGCCCAGGTGGAAGCAATGTTCTACTGAGAACAAGAATTTTCAATCCACTGGAGCTTAGACTTGCAGGATTGGTGAGTCACTGGGAATGATGGTGAAAGGGCCAATCATACTTTTACCTCTTAATTCTTGGACCCATGAAGTCTAACTATCAGAGACACAACACTATTTACCAGCCAGTATCTCAGTGCACAGACTCCATCCTGAATGACAGCATCCCCAGGCCCACATCCTTTTGGAACCTTTACTATGTCATTATAACATTCTTACAGCTTCCAGGTAATGAGATGCTTAAGGAGAACCATGGTATCTCATGGTCATGTGCCCCTTGTCATACTTCCATTGCCATAAATGGGTCCCCTGATGCAATACCATGGTATCTAGGATCTGATGCCTATAAATGAAGCACTCAGCACTCAATTAGTAATGCTTGAAGATGTGCTGCAGGTGTGGAATGCAAACCCAAATCTGGCATAGATGGCAGTTCCAGTAAAGACAAATCACTCCTCCTTCCAGGGTTGAGCATACCTGTGTACACTGATCTGCCGTTAAATGGCTGGCAGCTCAAATATATCCAAAACAGGGCCTCTGATATTCTCCCTCAATCTTCCCCATCTTGGTTAATGGCAACACCATCCTTCCAGTTGTTCAGGACAAAAATCTGGGATGATCCTTGACTCCTCATTTTTCCTCATGTTCTACATCTGACCTGTAACAAATCATGTTGCCTCGGCTTTCAAAATATATTCAGAACATGGCTTCTTCTCTATGGCCACCATTGCAAACTTAACCCTAACCACTTTCACCTGGATAGCATCTTATTTGATCCTGTGATTTCGTTCTCAGCCTGTTGGAGTCTATTTCCAACCATCATTCAGAGTGATCCTGTTAAAACACAAATCATAGCATGTCATTTCTTGCCTTCCAATGGCTTCCTGTCTCAGAGAAAAAGCCAAAGTCCTTACAAGGGCATATATATTGCTAGGTGATTTGCGTCCCTGTGGGAGACAGACTCTAAGGTGTCCTCATGATCCTCCCTCCTGGTGTTCATGATGGGTAGGATCCATGACTGTCTTCTAACCAATGGAATACAGCAAAGTGATGGCTGTTACTCTTTTGATTACATTATCTAACATTCTGTCTTGCTAGCAGACTCTCTCTCTCTCTCTCTCTCTCTCTCTCTCTCTCTCTCTGTCTCTCTTGCTGGCCTTAAGAAAGCAAGCTGCCATGTTGTGATCTGCCTATGGAGTGGGCCATGTGGGAGGAAATTCTGTGCAGCTTCTAGAAGCTGAAGGTGGTCTCTGGCTGACACCAATACAACAATCTTAAAGCTCTCAGTTCTGTAGCTGCAAGCAAGTGAATTCTGCCAACAACATGAATGAACTTAGAAGACAACCTTCCCTGATTGAGTCTCCAGATGAGACTGCAGCCCACTCTACATCTTGATTGCAGCCTTATGAGACCTGAGCCAAGGGCCTTGTGATGAATTCCTGACCCATGGAAACTAAGATCATAGCCAATGGGTATTGTTTTGAGCCTCCCAGTTTGTGGTAACTGATTATACAGTGATAAATAACTACTGCAGTCCTTCTACTTCTCTGATCACATCTCCTTCCACTCTTCCCTTTCATCCACTCTGCTTGAGCCCCACAGGCCTCTTTGCTGTGTCTCAAATGGGCCAGGCACACGCCCATCACAAGGCCTTCCGATTGTTGTGTTCTCTCAGCTTGGAATGCTCTTCCTCCAGATGTACACATGGTTTTGTACTTGCTGATTTCTTGTTTTCACCTAAAAGGTATCTTATCAGCAGGCCTTCCCTGACCACCTTCTCTAAAATTTCCCATCTTCCTCTCCTTTCATTACTTTCTTCCCCTCTTTATTTTTTACTCTTAGCATTTATTGTCCTCTAACTTATGATATATTTGAATTATTTCTCTTGCTTTTGTCTATTTTTCTCTCACTAGCATGATAGCTCCACTGGAACAGGCATTTCAATCTGTTGTGCTCCTTCTTGTATTTTGTGCCCAGTGAGTCCAGTCAATGTGGCTGTGTGAGTCTTTGCTGCCACACTGAATTGCTCTGCAGCAGGTACAGATTTAGAGGATATCTAGGCTTAGCCGGGGTTGGAATATGAAGAGGAGATAGAAAGGCAACAGAGCTCTGTATGTTTTCCGGGGAGTGGTTATGGTGCTGGATCATAAGCCCAGGAGAGAAGTGAGGATGTGAAGGAAGCAGGGCATGACAGAGAGGTAGGGACCAGTGGCTCGGAGGTCTCATTAAATTCAGGGAACTGGTAAGGTAGGCTGACTGGATGTGCTGAAGGATAGGAAGTAATTGCTAGAAAGAAGATGTTTGCACTCATAATATTGAGAATGTGCTTGATGATAACAAGGTTTAGGACATGCTTTGTGAGTGGGTAGTTGAGGTAAGGTGGAATAAGAGATTATTGGCTCTAAAAGATTAAGGAACTGAATGACCAGGGTGTTAGATGGAACACTTACTAAATTCTGAAATCTCCAAGAATGATGGTAGGGTTTAAAATGAAGTGATTCAAGTGTTCATCAAGAAATAAGAGGAGATAACAAAGAGATTGGTTATGGATAGCTCAGATCTAGGAAGTTTCTAAGCAGGATAAATAACCTTCACCTGAACACTGTGGGAAACAGAATCCTTGGAATGTAGTCAGGTTTCCCTTAGAGCAGGGATCAGGAAATCACCACCCCTGGGCCAAGTGTGGCCCACCTCCAGGTTTTGTAAATAACATCTTATTGTAACACAGCCACACTCTATGTTTGATTTGTTTGTTCACATATTTTCTATGGCTGCTTTTGTCCTAGAAAAACAAGGTTAAGTAATTGTGTCAGAGGTGTTCAGACCAGAGTGACTCCATCTTGAATAGGGCCTCAGTAAAATAAGGCTGAGATCTACTGGGCTGCATTCTCAGAAGGCTAGGCATTCTTGGTCACAGGATGAGATAGGAGGTCAACACAAGATGCAGGTCACACATGATACAGGTCACAAAGATCCTGCTGATAAAACATGAGGTGGTAAAGAAGCTGGCCAAAACCCACCAAATCCAAGGTGGTGACAAAAGTGACCTCCGGTCATTTTCATTGCTCATTATACACTAATTATACTATATTAGCATGCTAAAAGACACTCCCACCAGCACCATGACAGTTTACAGATGCCATGGCAACACCCAGAAATTATTCTAGATGGTCTAAAAAGGGGAGGAACCCTCAGTTCCTGGGAAAATCCCACCCCTTTTCCAGAAAACTCATGAATAATCCACCTCTTGTTTAGCATATGGTCAATAAATAATCATAAAAATAACCAGCCAACTGCCCTCAGGGCTGCTCCGCCTGTAGAGTAGTCATTCTCTTGTGTTCTTTTCCAATAGACTTGCTTTTACTTTACAGACTCCCCTGAATTCTTTCTTGCACAAGATACAAGAACCCTCTCTTGGTGTTTGGATTGGGACCCCTTTCAAGTAACAATGATAATGAAGATGATGTGGCCTGCAAAGCCTAAAATATTTACTATCTGGCCCATTACAAAAATGTTTGCCAACTCCTGAGTTAGAGCAAGAAGAGGAATGGAATATATAGGTGAGAAGTTGAAGATACACTGGGACTTTATTGATGATGAACTATGAATTGCAAAGGGATATTTTGGAATAATTGGGAGGATGGAGAAGTATGGGAATGAGGTTAGATTAGACAATATTCAGAACAGCCCAGTCAATGGTGGTGATATTGAGACATGGACTCGGATGGTGACTGAGGCAGCTGGGTAGGTGGCAAGCTTGATGGGCTGAACTCCAGGGTGGGAGGGCTCTGCTTTGAGGGAGGTGCTGAGGCAGCCGAGGAGGCTGCACAAATCAAAGCCTTAGGGAGACTGACTTGCCCTCACTGATGCCCAGGGTCATGCAGCTGGGAACATCTCTGGGGGCCTGCAGCTCCTGGGAACGCTGACATGGTTCCTAGATAATAGAGGAAGAGAAGGAAAGAAGGGGAGAGAAAAAAGGCAGGCAGGCAAACAGGCAAGCAATATAAATAAAAGCAAAAATGTCAGCACTGTGTTCATATACATTAGTTCAAGAAATTCATAAGCCATATAAAATATTAGCATGTCTTTCATATTTAAAAGCCTCTTTATGACCTTAGATGATCAAAGAAAGAAATATTATCATTGCTAAGGCCTATTCTGGGTCCTAAAAATCTGTGGTTCAGTGACAGCCAGGCTGTCTTATTCCCTTTTAATGTATTGTCACTGTAATTAACTACCCACATCCTAAACAGGGCTTAGAGTGCTTTTTTCAAACCTAGCGAGCTGACATCAAAACTCTTGCAGGGTAAATGAGTAACACATGGCCGCTGGCAAACCCTCGCAGCGGAACTGCTCTCCCTGTGTCTGCCACAGGCAGCCTTTCCCCATCTTCCAACAGAATGATGTCGGGAAGGCATTTCTTTCCTTTCTTTCCACTCTGCTAAGATCTGTGCTCCGCTGCTCCAAGTCGTCCTCTCTTCTTGCTTCCCATGAGGATGTACAATTTTGTTATGCCCCCAGAGAAACTTAACCCAAAATCTCAGTAAGTAACTGCCAATTCTAGAATACTCTGCCAGTTAATGACTGCATTTTAATGCATTTCCTTTTTTTTAGGGTAGAACAAACCCTCTCCCTTCTCTTTCAGTGGGGGAGCTGCCTGCTGAATTTGCATACTATTAAATATTTTCCATCATTGCTACCTTTAGCAAAAGTTTTTTCCTTATTCATTTCTTTACCAAATGGCCACCCCACCCAGGAAAAATAAAAACAACCTTCTGAAAAGGAAATTTAATAACAATTTTGAGCACAGTTGATATGGTTTCATCATAGAACCCCTGACATTTCGCAAGGAAGAAACCTAATTTAAGGGTGGAGAGTAAAGTAACTCTGAAAGCCAAAAGTTCTGAGAGCCAAAAATGACATCTAAAAATAATATTTGTAAATGTACCCAGAGGCTATTGCATGATGGGCACCCGCACGGGAGTAGGGCTCTAGGCATCTGCCTGTGCCTCAGGCTGCTTATGTTGATTGGGTGAAAATAGCAACTGCATTCTTTCACCTAAGGCTTCTACCATCACTCCCTGCAGCTACAAATGTAACTCCCAACCTAAGGATCAGACCGATTCTCTCATCAAGGATGTCTTCCATCCCCTTTGTGGGTAAGCCCGCCCTTTGCTGCAGTGCACTGTCCTTTCTTTTAGGAGCCAATGAATTTCTGCCATCATTTCTATAGCTGCTGTCTGTTGTGTTATTAAAAGTACTTTTCTTTATTTCCTCATGTCTGGGTGTGTTTTCTCTAGCTTTCCTGCCTCCATTTCTCTGGGCTTTGGAAGCCCAGAGGAAGAGCAGTTAATTCCAGTGTGGGAGCTCCTGGGAAGACTTACATCCAGGGAAAGTTAACAGTGAAGTAAAAGTCACAGAGAGTGGATTTGGAATGTTCTAAGACCTATAAGCAGTTTATTGGGACTAAAGCAAAGAATATATATCACAGCTCAGGTCAGCCTTTACCCTAGAGGCAGTAGTCAACTGTGAAAGAGTTTATGTCAGTGACACAACTAAATCTATGCTATAGAAACATTGATCTTTCTATTACGGAGATCTGTAATTGTTATCTATGGCTGCATAATGAATCATCCCAAGATTTAGAGACTTGAAATAACAAAAATTTACTATCTTAAGTTTCTGTGGTTTAGGAATCCAGCACAGGTAAGTTGGATGTCTCTCTTCAAAGTCTCTCCCAAGGCTCCAGTTAAAGTTTCAGCCAGGGTCGCAGTTCTCTCAAGGCTTGATGGGGGAAGATCCGCCTCAGTGTAACTCCAGTGGTGGCTGGTAGGATTCAGTTCTTTCAAGGCTTGGACTGAGGGCCTTAGTTTCTCACTGGCTGGGAGGCTACCTTGGATTCTTGACACTATGGGCTTCTCTGTATAGAAGTTCACAGTATGGCATCTAGCTCCACCACAAATGTGTAGGAAAGCAAGAGACGGCAAGTAAGACGGAAGGCAGTCTTTTTGCAACCTGCTCTCAGAAGGAACATTCTATTGTTTTCAGTGTATTCTGTTCATTTGAAGCAAGTCACTACCAGCCTATACTCAAGGGGAAGGGATTACACAAGGACATGAATACCAGGAAGTAGAAATCATTGGAAGTTGCCAAAAAATAATAGGAGGAGGCCGGATGCGGTGGCTCACACCTGTAATCCCAGCACTTTGGGAGGCTGAGGTGGGCAGATCACGAAGTCAGGAGTTCAAGACCAACTTGGCCAACATAGTGAAACCCCAGCTCTACTAAAAATGCAAAAAAGTAGCCAGGCGCCTGTAATCCCAGCTACTCGGGAGGCTGAGGCAAAAGAATCACTTGAACCCAGGAGACAGAGGTAGCGGTGAGCCTGGGCAACAAAAGCCAAACGCTGTCTCAAAAAAACAATGGCAGGAGAATCATGAGAGAATGGTGTCTACAGGCCAAGGAAGAAGAGGATTTCAAGGAGTGGAAAGTTGCATGTGGCGCAGAGGTGGCAGTGCCCTCCAGCCAAAGGCTACCAGGAAGACACTTGGAGTTGAACAAGTTGGGCCTATCTCTTATTGCAGTCAGGGAAGACACACACCAGCATAATCATGGGGTGTCTCAGTAAAATGTGTGACAACCTATTATAAGATCTGGGCTTTGGTTGGATGATTTATGGGGTGTCTACTTTGAACTGGGTACTTTCAGGAGTGAAACAATTCTATGATTGGACATCTCAATAAATCTTATGTGTGTAGAGGGAGAATTAGAAAGAGGATAAAACTGTAATTGGTAAAGTAGCAGTCACTCATTTTGGCTGGGAGAGGGCGTGTTTGGTATATTGTGGGTGACACAGTGACCTTGTTTTTATCTGTTTTTAAACAAATGGCAAACTAGCCTTGGTTTGACTCATTTTACCACAGTCTCGGGGTAGGCTTGTCTGAGGTTGGTATTCTGCAAGGTTGTTTATGTCTAATAGGAAATTAGCACATCCTGTTACGAGCGCCAGGCCAGCTTCAGAATGTCAGGGACTGCTCTTTATTTATTTATTTTTTCCATTCTCAGTAGTCAAATAAAAAGAGGCCATTGATAGTGCAATTAAGACAAGTAGTAGTTAAAAACATGACTCTGAAGCCAGCGTGGAGATTACAATAGTATCTATCTCATTACCTGTTACGAGGATTCAGGAGTTAAAATACATGTAAAGTATTTAGAACAAACTTGGCACGTAAGTACTGTACAAATGCTGATGATCAGTATCATCTATGATCCTTGAAGGAGCAATTTCACTGGAGTAGGAGAAGGGAGAAGGCAGAAGGCAGACTGCACTGACCAGAGATAAATAGCAATGATGAAGTAAGGTCAGCATGTGCCCAAGACCCCTTCAAGAGGAATCTTGACAGGGAAATCTAGAAACCAAGCAGAAGAGGAAGGGAAATGGTTTATCCAGGTCAGTATAGAGCAGTGTTTCCCAACATGCGTTAGAAATGCAAAATCTCAAGCCTCATCCCAAATTTACATAATCAGAAACACTAAGTTATAAAGAAACCTTAAAGGTGATTTTTTTCCCCAACAACTTTGTTGTAGTATACTTGACATAAATTGCACCTATTTAAAACACACAATTTGGAAGTTTTACCACATGCACACACCATAAAACCCTCACCACAGTCAAGATAATGCAGATATTCTTTACCTCTTGGTAGCCCCTCAGTTCTGTCTCTCCAGCCCCACCCTCCCCAGGAGATTCTAATACTAATAGGTGAGGATCAAAATTAATTGTCATTAAGAAATCCTAGAGTCACAGCTCAAAAACTAGTAATGTAGCTGAAATCCTAACAGCGAGGAAAGAAAGGAAATAGGAGATAAGCAGCAAGATCAGTGTCTGCAGAAGGCAGCTGGGCTTACAGAGCAGGTGCTCCTTCTCTTTCTCCAGGCGGCCCGTTCAGGAAGGAGTGGGGTCCACCACTCACACTCTGCTGCCGGGAAAATGTTTCAGTTTCATGTCTCTGATCATGATATTTTCTGTCTCAAAAAAACCTTTAATGGATTGCCTTTGCTATAACATGTAGTAAAAACAAGAAAAAAAAACAAACAAACAGCAACAAAACTTTCTTAGCCTGACTTTCTGACGTCATGCAATCTGGCTTCATACACCCTTCCAATGCAACCTCTCACCCCACTTCAGTTTGTTTGCTCTGATCCTGTACCATGGGTTTGCTCCTGGTTCTGCATAATGGATTGTGCCTCCGGTTTCTCTTTCCTGGCTCTGCCTTACCTTAACACCCTCCTCAGTGCTCCCTACTCCTCGGTGTGATTAATACCAGTTTATTTAAATGCTGCCATTTCTTGACACTCCCTGATCATACATCCGGGAATCATCTGGCTTTGCTCTGAAGGTTTATATCAGATATGGTGTCATTTTTGTTTAAAGTGGCAAATTCTTAAAGGCAGGAGTTGTGTGTATCTCATCTTTGCATCCTAGTACCTAACACACTGGAAAATAGGGGAAACTCACTAAATGTTTGAGGATGAATGAATGGATGATCCTGAGAATTTGACTGGAACTATTTATTTGTCTTTCATTTTCCCAACTGTATTAGGAGATCAAGGTTTCTCAACCTTAGCACTTTTGACATTTTAGTCTGGATCATCCTTTTTTTTTGAGGGTGTCCCCTGCATTATAGGATGTTGAACAGCTTCTCTGCTGTCTGCACACCAGATGCCAATAGCACCATCTTCCCAGTAAGTCAACCAAAAATGTTTCAGGCATTGTCAAATTTACCCTGTGTGTGTCTGTGTCTGTGTGATCAGTTGAGGGCAGGGAAGGAGTCTGCAGGGAATGGCCCTTCCTCAGTCCTAGGAAACTCTATACTTTTCTAAGTGTATTTTTCTCATTTTCCGTTCTCCCTTCACTTCTCTGCTGTGTGGTACTTTATTCTAATAGACCGTCAATCAATCCCTGCTAACACCAAAGGAAAACACATCATGAACCAGAGTAGCAAAGCTTTAAGAACGGAATGACTTTAGGTAAGTTGGTCTTTTGAAATAAGGTGTCCAGTAATATTCCTCAAACTGAGCTATGTAAGGTACCTCTTACTTTATCTCCTGATGATGTCTGCCGTGTATGATATAAAACCATCTGTCCTCAGCAACTGAAGATGGTAAATCACTTCCCCACATTTGTTATGAGATAAGACGTTTACCATTTTGACTTCATGTGGACAAGTTCTGAAAGTGACAAAGTCAGGAAACAGTGATTCATGCTCCGTTTTTCTGAGCAATTTAGACCTTTACAATCTTAAGTATTTCCTGCTTCATCTTGTGGATCCAGTCTTCATTTGAATACATTCATTTTCTTCCTCATTACTATATGATATGTGGTGTTCATTTGGTAAGTCTAATTCAGTGAATGATTTGCTCAATGGACTATTAAAATAAAATAATGGCCCGTTACTCTCAGCCTCTCTTAGATCGCTCTGTGTCCTCAGCATTCCACTCTCTGACCCCCCGTTCCACTGTCCTCTACTGCAGACAGGGTGCTCCTCTCTCCTTTATGGCCTCTTCTGCCCACTTCTCTCTTTTCATTTTCAATTTATTTTTCACTGACATTTTCCTTTGATCTCTTTATGCTTTACAGACACTTCGTCTCTGTTGTCATGCCTAGCTTCTGTCTGTGTTATGTGCTTTAATTTCAAATCACTGGAAACACAAGCCGTATATCACTATTTCCCTCCTTAAGTCACAAAAGCAAGGGAAAAGAAAACGGAAATCATCATTCTACCTGAGTGAAATGTTATTCATGCAGTTAGTCAGTGGGTTCGTTGTTTAAAACCAGCTGGAGTGAACACTGGACATGATCATGTCAATAAGAGAACTTCTGATGCAAATGAAAAGCATATGCTTACGGGAAAATAGCTTGGAAAAATATGGTAAGGTGCCCATTAGTAGGAAAATCAAACTGGTATTCTCATTGTTTTGAAATCATAGCAATACTTAGAATAGTAGAGTGTTTCCTTCATACAATGACTTTGGATTTATGTATTAATTCTGAGTGTGTCTCAAACATATGGGAAGTATCTTTGATTCTGGTCATTAACGAGTGGTGAGGGATTCAGCTAGCTGAAGTCAGAGTGCCTCTAGGAAGTCGGCCCCCATGTGAAGGATTCTGCCATTTCATGCACTCAAGTGTGTCTTTATCCATCTGTTTCCTTCTCTCATGGTTAAGAGGAGTATCTATCGCTGGAAATGGCATAAACCCTATGATATGCAGAAATGGACATATAACCAGAAATATGGATTTGAATGTATACATAATAGCAGTCTATCAAATGTTTCAAACCAGTTCTGGGAGCAGAGATCCACTATTCATCCCTAGAAAAGCAGGACGTTCTCTCCCAGTGGCCCTCTATTCTTTGAACTCTCTTATCGCCTGTCACCTTCCCTGATTATATATGCAGACTGCGGAACCTAGAAGGAAAGAGATTCCAGGTTCTTACTCCCGACCAGAAAAGTCTTTTCAAGACAAAAAAAAAAAAAAAAAAAAAAAACACTTATTTATCTCTTCTAACCCTCGGGAAGCTGAGAGCTTGACGGAAGAGCAAGTTTAGAAAGGCAAATGTGCTTTGCCTAAGACTGAAATGTGATGGCAACTTTTGCAAATATGGAATGAATTTCAGACTAGAGCTGATCAGAGAACCAGAGGGAAAATAGGGAGACTTTATGAATTTCTCCTGAGTGGATCTTCACAAGGGCCTCAGCATTTCACTCGATATGAATTCCCTGAATAGCAAATGCCCACAGATTCATCCTGCAGTGCAAAATTCATTTTCCAAAACCAAATAGGAATAATTTTGAATATCCATAACTCTATTATCTACTAATAAAAATGAAGATTTTTTTGGACATTTTAAAAACTAGGTTGATTTCGTAAAATTTATAGTTTCATAATATAATATAGAAAGGAGTGTATATCTGTAAAAGGTGACCTCATCTCTATTATGACATTGACATTTCTCTTTATGAAGATGAGCAAGTTAATGCCAATAGTATTTTAGCCTTTCTCCCTTATGAACTCTGAATTCATAAAGATAAATGTCATAAACAGAGATCAGCAATCCTGGGGCATATATTACAAGGGATTTCATTTTGAATACTTTCCTTCTCGCAGGAAGTATTGCTTTGCAATATTTTAGAAATTATTACAATATTTTGGAGGATTTTTGCTTTCAATGTTAGCTTTTCAGCAGATGTAGTATTTTCTTTCTCTATTCTCTATGATCCTTATTCCTCTCCTTTTTCTTTCTTTGAATCAGATTTGTTTTGTGAGGCTGTATCTCTATCAGGTGCTTATAAATCTATTTTCTGTGTCTTTCCTTATTTTCCGTATAATGGATCCTTGAATTGCAACCCTGTGGGACACAAGATTCCTCGTCCATAATCGCTGGTAGTCTTTTTCTTTTTTTGAGATGAAGTCTCGCACTGTCTCCCAGGCTGTAGTACAGTGGCGTGATCTCAGCTCACTGCAATCTCCACCTCCTGGGTTCAAGCAACTCTCCTGCCTCAGCCTCCCGAGTAGCTGGGATTACAGGCATGCGCCTCCACGCCCAGCTATTTTTTTTTTTTTTTTGTATTTTTAGTAGAGACAGGGTTTCACCATGTTGGCCAGGATGGTCTCCATCTCCTGGCCTTGTGATCCACTCACCTTGGCCTCCCAAAGTGCTGGGATTACAGGTTTGAGCCATCACACCTGGCCCATAATCACTGGTAGTCTTTCTGATATTCCGAGGTAAAAATCTGGTGAATTATTAGATCTGGAAGTAAGAAAGGTAATATAGCAACCTGGTTGGGGGCTGAAGTGCTTTGTAGGAACTTGGAAGTGCTTTGTAGGAACCTAGAGAAGCCCTGAACACAGCATGGGTAATTTACATGTGTTGCCCTATTTTGAGAATCAAGGCTGATCATGTAATGATTAATCCAGTGGTTATGCAGAGAGCAGAGATGAGGACAAGTGTGTGACCAGGACTTAAAACCACTAAACCAGAGTGCAGAGAAAATGTATCAGCAACTCAAATGCACAAAAGTATAACTTTGAGATGTTGGTATAATGTTAAACCACTGAATGGTGAGGAAGGAGGGGTGCTAATTGTATTGTTGTAAACGAATCTGACAGTAGTGGAGTAGGCAAAAGATGCTTATGGAAAACCATTATGGTTCATAAAGATTCTTCAGAATTTACCATTATGAATAAATAACCAACCAGCATGGCTCCTGAGAAAACCCAGGAGCAACACTGAGTCATTATTTATTTGGAAATACACTGAGGAGCTGGGTGAAACAGAGTTAGAGGGCTGTGAAGGTTCTGAATTATGGGAAAGAGAAGGCATTGAACCTCCTTCCTCATCATGTTATAGTGTTCTGTGACTCTACCTGCTATACAGAAAAAAAGCTGATCCCGACGTCCATCAAAACAAAAAACAGGGTATGATCAAAGAAGTCTTTCTAGGGCAGTGAATGATTATGAAACACTAAAATAACAATTGTTAGCTAGAAGTGACATTAGAGATCCTTTCAGTCTTTTGTGAGGAAACGAAGGTGCAGAGAAGTTAACTTACATTTATCAAATGCATACCATTAAAAGAAAACCACTTCAAGCCTCTGAAAAGTTCTGAAGACAAAGAGCAAGTAGAGAAACATCTATTTAAGAGAAATCTATGAAAATGAGGTA
Organism: Plecturocebus donacophilus; assembly: GCA_004027715.1. Classification (NCBI taxonomy): domain Eukaryota; kingdom Metazoa; phylum Chordata; class Mammalia; order Primates; family Pitheciidae; genus Plecturocebus; species Plecturocebus donacophilus. The sequence continues at coordinate 38,114 of PVKP010020991.1, forward strand.
AGAAAGGTGAAGTCTATTGTATCTGAGCCAAGGCCGTTCTCTCTTTCCTCCTCCCTGTTCATTAAGGTGGAAACTCACTCCACATCACTGCAGCCAAGAACACAGGGTTCTTTTTCCCCCCAGCTCCCAGTTGGTGGATTTTCTTCCCAGAAAGAGGACATCAGCTTGTCTCATCTTACCCCTAGCTGCCTGTTGATGAGGCTTGGTCCTGGGCAAGTATCCTCAAGACGTGGGGGCTCCCTTCTTCTACCCAGCCCTGACTCTCAGATGAGGCTTCAGCTCAGACACAGCTCACTGAAAAAACTAGGGCCCTGAAAACCCTTGCTCTACCTCTTGAGGCAGTGGTTCTGTGCTAGGGGAGTAAGCTGCTTCCCCCAGTTCCTCCCCTACCCCGAGTCCAGCAAGCACTCAGTGAGTGAATTCTCAGCTGCTTCCCCCAGTTCCTCCCCTGCCCCCAGTCGAGCAAGCACTCAACTCTTGGAGCAGGAGGGTTAGAGGTTGCATTATCCCCACCCCAGTTCCAGAATCCTGACTTAGAGATTTTCCCTGGAAGAAGCATGTTACGAAAAGGATAGCTCTTAATCTTTTCCCAAAGTAACTGACTTCATTTGCAGCAGAGCTCAAAGAAGTTTAAACCTGAGTGTGCTTTCAGGAACAGTAGAGACTGTGGTGAGGCAACTGAGAGGAGATTCAAGATACAGACTAACTTGTTATGCCCCAGGGCATTGATGAAAATAATAGAGAAATAAACCAGCAGTTACTAGTATTTAACAGCTGGGCCTGGTTAGGGGAAAAAGAGAAATAGAGCCCTACCCAAACCACTGTCATTCCAGTGTGATTTTTATAAGTTAAGATGTATATGATAAACTCTAGCACAACCACTAGGAAAAAAGAAACTTTAAAATATAATATGGCAAAATTAAAGAAATTAAAGTGCTACACTAGAAAATATTTATTGTATAAGGGAGGGGTACAGGAGGGACAGAAAAGCTAAAAAGACATGAGACATAAAAAATAAAAGAAATGGCAGACATAAATTCAGCTATATCAATGATAACATTAATTGTGAAGAGATTTTAAAATCCAAAAAAAGGAAAGAGACTGTCAGACTCAGAAAAAAAAGAATGTCAAACTACATACAAAAAAGCAAGGAGACAAATTTTAAACTCAAAGGTACAAGTAGATTAAAGTACAAGGATGAAAAAAGACATATGCAGACAGCATGATAATCTCAAAAAGGCTGGAGTGACTATACAGAGAGCAGTCAAAATAGATTTCTCTTATTTTTTTTTTTTTTAGAGACAGTCTCGCTGGCTCTGTCACCAGGCTGGAGTGCGGCAGCATGATCTCGGCTCACTGCAACCTGTGCCTCCCTGGTTCAAGCGATTCTCCTGCCTCAGCCTCCTGAGTAGTTGGAATTAGAGATGTATGCCACCACACCCAGCTAATTTTTGTATTTTTAGTAGAGACGGGGTTTTAATATGTTGGGCAGGATGGTCTCAATCTCTTCACCTCGAGATCCGCCCTCCTCGGCCTCCAAAAGTGCTGGGATTATAGTCTTGAGCCACCTTGCCTGGCCTAAAATAGATTTTCAAGCAAAAACATTTGCAAAAGATAAGCGTGTGGGAGAGATCCAAGATGGCCGCATAGGAGCAGCTCAGGATTGCAGCTCCCAGTGAAAGTGCAGAGGGTGAGTGGACGCCGCATTTCCAGACGGATTTTTATTACCCCCAGACCAGGAGAT